>JAMQGT020006514.1:0-71188 GCA_024447675.2 Pterophyllum scalare
ATGTTATGATCTACTGGTTCAGTTACGTATTGCTAGCATTACTTATAAATAATAATAATAATAATAATAATAATAATAATAATAATAATAATAAAATGTCTTATGAACATTTTTTTAAATGTGGAAAATTTGGCGTGGACGCTGTATGCGGTTGTGTCACTTTGGGTGAGATCATCTGATGTCTGGAGCAGGGACAGCAGCTTTGTGCGGGCGGACCACACCCGGGCCGGGATCGCCGTGCGGTACACCAGGCTAGGTTAGAGTGCTGCTGCTACATCCGGGCGCTCCGTTCGCTTTACAAGCCCTGCGAAGATGGCGACTTCAGGGAGGAGTGCACTATTATCCTCCAATTCAACTGGAACCAGGAGCACGCTGGAGAACTCCAACCCAGAAGAGGATGATGGGCAGAACTTATGGTGGGCGATGGCTAATTAAAGCTGGTTTACTGGGAGCGGAATTTCGTGGCGTGGGGGGGTCCACTGTGCTGGGATATAAGGATGGGTTGACGGTTACGCCCGCTAACGAGGCTAGCTAGCATCAGCACCAGACTGGGCACTGGTGACACAGCAGCAGCAGCACTATTAGCTTGTTTTAGCTTCTCGCTGTCAGTCGTTGTTTGTGAATGAATGAACGAACAAGCATTTGGGTGTGTTGTAACGGGGATGCTCTGTGTGCAGGTCCACAATCCTGAGTGAAGTGTCAACCCATTCAAGATCAAAGCTACCGTCTGGGAAAAATGTCCTGGTCATGGGTGGGTATCTGTGTTTGTCTGCAGTCTCTTGGCTAACCAGCAGGCACCGTTAGCTCTAACAGCCCGTGAGCTGGTGATCACCTCATCCGAGTAGCTACACTTAATTTTGCTCCATTGCTGAGCTAGCCTCGCTCTGGACCGATGGAGCTTTTGTGATGGAGCTTGGGTAGCTGGTGCGTCGGCTAGCTGAGGAGAGGTGGAGACAGGTGTATTCTGAGCGCGTGCACTGACGCGCGCACATTCACACTGCTTCACGGTGATGTGTGAGCTAATGGAGCCGCTTTGAAAGCCTGCAAGTCATTCTAGCATTCAATGATACTAGCAGCAGCAGCTAGGTAGAGATGATTCTGAGTGGACAGGACAAACCAGCGGACTGTGTTGTTTTATTGTATGGAGCCACGGGGCTCTGCGTGAGGGAAGCGGGGAGGGTACCTCCCTGTCTCGCTTCGTCCTCGTGTCCCGACACAAAACACCCTATCTGCACATCTGCTCGGGATTATCCGCAGCCTGCAAACCCATTCCAGCTAATCAGACAGCTGGTTACCCATGTATAATGAAGCTGTGAGGCCGTTTGACTATTATGCTACCTACGATGACAGCATCATGAGCATTGCTTTGTGATGCGTTGAGTCCCCCTGTCGGTTTAAGTTAATATGGCAGAGGGCAAGAATGGATGCACCCTTGACCTAATCACATACAGTAACAATGCCATTGTGTAGGTTTGAGAGGATCGCAGGACTGCCTTAATGAATGCACATGCACAGTATATTATGTTGTTTTGAAAGCAGTAACATTTTATATATACATTTTTTCTGTTTGTTTTTTTTTCCAGTTCGGTATAGTCTGAGTTTTTTTCTATGTTAAGTGTGTATCTGCCACTGAAAAAAACCCAGCAGAGCTAAGCCAAAATTAAAATTAAAGTTATAATCTCTGAATTTTTGTTTTCTGACTCACTAACTTCTGAGTAAGTCGAAATCTTGAGATTTTAACCCCAAATTTTGACTTACTGATGCCAAAAGAAAAAAATGTTCAGTGTCAGAAACAAGCTTCCATAAATTTCCAGATTGGATTTGCAGATTTTATTTTATTTTTTACAATTATAATAATGAGTATTTGATATAGACAAGCTGTAAAGATACAGGATTGGCATTACAAATCAAACGCAACACTTTATGAAGACTCGCAGGCATGTAAATGTCCCCATCTCAATAAGCTGTAAGGCTGCCTCATGCAAATGTTTACAAATTTGACCAATTATTAAGACTAAAACTAATGGCATTTCATGTTAAGTTATATTTTAATTATAAGAATAAATAAGATTTATTTTTATTGTAATTTAGATTTTTTTAATACTTCTTCATTGTACTTTTTTAAAATACGCGTTTCACAGCACTTCACAATTTGCATAAAATCCACGCATTAAAGATAAGTGTATATATCATGAGATACAATGCACAAATCCAAGCATGCCTTTACACATCCTTTCAAGCAAGCACTGGTTTGAATCATAATGAAAAGTGGAGGGCACATTCCCAGAAAAAACAGCACTGTTGTTGTTGTTGTTGTTGTTTGCACTAACAGGGCAATTTCACACCTTGGCCTTTAGGAAATTGCTTGCTACCATATCCTACCTACTCATTCTTTAGGTACTACCTTTGAAGCATATGCAATTCATTATACCAGATGGAGGCAAATTGTGCCCATGAAACAGGGCTGTAGTGTGTAGGCTGACCTCAGTGCTTTTGCCAATTTTCTAATGTTGTTGTTCTTGTTGTTTTGTTGCTATAGCATCTTATGGTGTATGGTGCAAGCATATTGTAGTTAACTGGTCATATTTACTGCATGTTATTTACTGACTTTATGTGTGTTTAGGTGAGGTGGGCTCAGGAAAGACCACCTTGGTTGCAAAGCTACAAGGGGTTGAAGAGTACATGAAAGGCCGTGGCCTGGAATACCTCTACTTCAGTGTGCACGACGATGACATTGATGGTAACCTGCAACTGCCTGCAGTTCATAAAACAAATTACTGAGTCCTACTGTGCTTCTGTTTTTGTGACTACAGAGTAAACTGAATGAGTGAGTGCTGAATACGGCATTCACCTGTTTTGTGTATGTGTGTGTGTTTAGATCACACTAGATGTAATGCTTGGGTGTTAGATGGAGACCTTTACCATAAGGGTCTGCAGGGAGTAGCTGTACCGGTCGACTCTATTGACAACACGTTGCTGCTGATAACGGTTGACATGTCGCGGCCTTGGAACGCCCTGGACTCTCTTCAGAAGTGGGCCGCCGTTGCTAGGGAACACATCGACAAACTCCGAGTCCCTCCAGAAAAGCTGCGGGAGCTGGAGCACAGACGTGAGTCATAGTGACAGCAGTCAGACTTTCAAGTAGATAAATCATAATTCTTCACAAAAGTGAAGATATGAATGTTAAAGATATGAAATTTTACTCAGAGAAGTGCCATCTTTGTAAAAGACTTAAAATTGTGCATTGGACCCTCTGTGGGTTTTGTCTTAAGAGGCCAATTAGAAGAATTCTAACACCACATTTTAAAAACTGACCTCTTCAAGGTCTCATTACAGTCTCATCATTCACTTATCTGTCTGTGTACTTTAGTGTTGTTTGTTTGTGTATGTGTGCAGTGGTAAAACAGTTCCAGGAGTACACAGAGCCGGGTAGTGGGGAGGATGGAACACCGCAGAGGAGGAGTGAAGAAGAGGAGAGTGTGCTGCTACCTTTAGGAGACAACACACTTACGCACAACCTGGGAATACCAGTAGTGGTGGTTTGCACAAAGGTACATACGCACACAGTTTCTCCTCCATGTACTGTAAAAGTTGTATCATTTATAGTTGTACAGCATCATGGCCTTTAAGAAGATGCTTTAAGTCTTTTTTTAGCTGGAAAGATTTCATCTCATAGCAACACAGTGCTTATTTATTGCATCTCCGCACAAGCATTCATCTCTGACGCCTATTTATCCGTCCTCAGTGTGATGCTATCAGCACATTGGAAAAGGAGCACGACTACAGAGACGAACACCTGGACTTCATCCAGTCCCACGTCAGACGTTTCTGTCTGCAGTGTATCCTTCGCTAACACACTGTTGTCGTTCAGACTTTGGCTAGTGCAACCTCCAAATCCTAACCTAAAATTTGTACTGTTGCAGAGAACAAAATGGCAATATGGTGCATATAAAGGGTCTTTGTGTTTTTTTTGTTTGTTTGTTTTTTTTAACCTGTTCCCTCATACAGGGCATTTTTGTTCATAGGACCGAGGTGGAGTTCCCTGTCACTGTAAGCTGCTGAACTGTTGTCGGTGCTTTCTTTTGTTGTACAGTGAGTTCAATTATTGCCATAGTTTACCCAGTACTGCTTCAAGTTGTTTGTTTCTCTGCATAATTTCCCCCAGTCAATACTGAGTGAAAGCAGGATTTCATTTTTTAAGGTTTATTGTGTTTAAAACAAGCACAAGGAGCAGGAAGAGTGCATGCTGGCTCAGTTCTTTTGTGCACCTTTAGCAATTATAAGCCAGAATCAGTTTTTCAGTTGTGCCACTGTTATTAAAAAGGTTTTTTTTTTTGTTAGTGTTCATCACTATTTCTGACTCTAGAAATTGGAATGCTGAAAATATCCTTGACAGCCGCGTCAGACGGCGCCTCTCTGCTTTACACATCAGTGAAGGAGATGAAGAACCTGGACATCCTGTACAAATATCTGGTCCACAGACTCTACGGCTTTCCATTCCACTGCCCCGCACAAGTGGTGGAAAGAGATGCTGTCTTCATGTAAGGCTGGTTTTGTGTGTGTGCATATTTTAGGGCCTGTGGGACCACCTGTATTTGATGCGTGTGTAACCATGTCTCTCTCCTCTACCAGTCCATCAGGTTGGGACAATGAGAAAAAAATTGCCATTCTTCATGAGAATTTCCAGACAATAAAAGCAGATGACAGCTTCGAGGATGTAATAGTCAAGCCGCCAGTCAGAAAGGTACATGCTAAAACATCCTCTTATGCAAGTTAATCCCACCAGGTAACGCTGATTACTGCTATAATATCATGCGTTACCATAGCTTCAGTATCCCTGCAGTTGCTTAAAAGCTGCAAAGAAAAGCTGGAAGCAAATGCATTTAAAAAATGTGTGTTTTTGTTGTTTTTTTTCCCTTCCTTGCCCTCACTAGATTGTGCACGAAAAGGAGATTCAGGCAGAAGACGACCAAGTGTTTCTGGTAAAACTGCAGGTCTGAAAACATCTCATTTTGTGTTGATTCCATTCGGGTTTGCTGCTTGCGGGTCCCTGGATTAACTCAGACTTGAGGGTGTTAATATGTTAATTAAGTGCTAACTAGAGTGTGTGTGCATGTTGTGCTCTAATTTACAGACGCTGCTGGCCAAACAGCCCGCTGTGACAGCAGGGCGACCAGTGGTAAGTGGTCCATTCCCCCCCCCCAAAGTTTTGGCTCATATGATAACAAATCCCTCTAAAGTCCATATGTGTGAATTTTTTTTTTTTTTAAATATAGGACACCACAAGCAGGGCACCCACAGGCTCCCCGAGGACGAGTAATCGATCTGCAGCGGCCAACGTAGCAAATGCTATGCCACAGTCCGGTATGTCAGGTATTCAGTGTCCATTGCTCTCTAAATGCACTGCTGCTTGTGTTTGTGCATGTGTTTTAACTCTAGTTCCATTATGCTGCAGGTCAGACCAGTGAGGGTGTGCTGGCCAATTTCTTCAACAGTCTACTGACAAAGAAAGCGGGGACAGCAGGGCCCGGCACACCAGGTGGTGGTAACAATACACCAGGAACTGTACGGAAGTCAGGTAAGAACACGCTGAGATGTTAGAAGAGCTCTGGTTTTGTACCATTAAAGAAGTGGCAGGTTATTCAGCTGTCTTTGAAGACATTGCATCTGTAGTACTCATCACCTGAACTTCTATTTGATTTTGCACCTGTTTGCCATCCTTCCTCTTGACTCTTGTCCTCACACTCCAGCCATGAACATAACCCTTAATAAAGACAATCATTAAAGAGTTTAAGTCCATCTACAAACCACACAAACACACACCCATGACCATCATCTCTATACCTGTTTATAGCTCTGTGTGAATGTCCGTTGTTAACTAACCCTCACAGTCTTTTGTGCAGTCTCACTGTTAACGCCATTCATAATGTGTGTGTGTGTGTGTATGCGCTAGTCAGAGGATGCTGGCCACGTTAAGGTGTGTGTGAGCAAGATATTTCTCATCTATTATTGCTTGTGTATGACACTGAAAGCACCCCTTTATTCTTTTGATGCCCCTTTTCCAGCATCCAAGGAGGAATATTGCTGGGATCAGTCCTTCTGTATCACTATTTACTTCTCGTATAAAGACAGAGACTGGGTTGCAGGCTCTCTGTTATGTTTATTTTATTTTTATATGATCTATCCTTTCAATATGGAGATCATATACTCTCTATATATAAGTCTGCCCAAGCTGAGAACTGAAAGTAGGGGTCCAGGAAATGATCCCATGGCTATTTAATTACTTCTTCGCCATATGCCTTAGTTTTTTCTTGAAAAATGCAGTTAGTCTCATTGATTGGAACCGTACCAAAATGAAATGAGGATTTACAACAGAAATACATTTTAGCGGTCACTGTAAAACAGTGACATAGTCACAATGAACAGCCACAAATGAACAGATTGGATGTGGTTTATATGTAATGTAAATGTTCTAATTTCATATTAGTGGCTAGGCACACAACTACATAATGTAAAGGTTGCAAATAGTAAGCCAGGAAGACAAGGATGATTCATTTTAGAGACACTTGCATCCCATTTATTTTCCTTTTCTGTAATACCCTTTCTTCACTTCTCCTACATTTTTTTGAATAATTTGAATGATTTCTTTGCATGTTGCATTGCATTTCTCATCACTAACATCTGCCACAAACAATGCACATGATTCTGACAAAGGCTGGGTTACTTGAAGGAAATAACACATAAATATATTTTCTGTAAGCAATATACAGTGTATAGCCAGCATACATGCATCATACACACTGTGGAAGCATGAATTACATAGTTTATAGGAACCATCATCATCATAATATAGAAAGCATAATTTAGATAATAAGTGAAAGAAGCGCCAGTATGCAATTTAAAAACAATACTCAGATATCTGTCTTTTAAAATAGGATTTACAAAAACACAGTTATTGTATAAATATATAAACCTGTAAAAAGAATGATCTGTTTATGGATCTCGATAGGAATGGTAGTCATAAGCACATAGTTATCATTGTTATAAGCTTATTATCCTCCCGAGGAGCATCAGAAGTGCTACTGTTCCCTCATCCTCATGCAAATGAGTTGAGACAGAATGAGAGCACTGAAACCAGCGCAGCCCTCTGAAATGTTAGTGTTAGAGTTAAAAAAAACATTTAATACTAAAATCATGTTACCTTTCATGTTCATCTATGTTAAATAATAATCAGCACCTCGCCCAGCTCTTATTTTAACCATGTGCACTTGCCCCGCCCTTTTTTTTTTTCCCCCTATTGCATTGTGGCTTAACAACTCAGTGCTGTGAAAATGCACTGCTATTTGCTGCACTGGCTAATCAGCTTGTTCATTTGTTTATTCTGTGATATAGCACTAATTTGAATGTACCTACCAACATTTGCAGGTTCAAAGCTGGGCCTGAGCGACGTCCAGGCTGAGCTGGACCGCATAGCCAGCCGAGACACTGACTCTGACTTGTCCAATGCCAACGAGACCCCTGCCACCGATGGCCAGGACACATGAAGACCAGCTCCCTGCTCTCCTTCTCTCCATCCCCTGCACCTCACCGTCCACCTCCCTTCTTCCCTCCACTCTCACCTTTCACCTCATCATAAAGATGCAGGGAAAAGGGAGGGGTGGACATACAATTTTTTCCCCCTCCTCATTCTCCTTCACTTTCTCCTAAAGGAGATGAACTTACCCTTTCTTTCCCTAAGCCTTTACCCACACTTTGTTCCCACTCACTTTCTATTTTCTTCCCAGCTGTTACACCAAGGACAAGTATTTGTCTCTTTTACATACAAGAAGGTCTGTTACATGAGAAGCATGTGGTTGGGGGGGGGGGCAAGTGAAGGGTGTAAAGGTTTGGAATGAGAGGTTGTTTGAAAAAGATGAATGGCAAGAGAGAAAGCAATGGTGTTTTATCCATCCATTGATTGTGATGGTACAGTTGGTGTTTTTACTGTAGGAAATGCTGAGGGTGCATGTTGATGAAACTGCACCTAGGTAAAATAGGGATGATTGTGTGCATTCATGTGTTTAAAGTATGAGGGGCAAGTCAAGTCACACTTGGCCAGATGAAAAAGTTTAGAACAAGAAAAAGAAAAATGCCTGACATAAAAACTGCAAGAGGTTTTTTAAGATGAAGGGGGGAAAACATACTAGTTTTGTGTGTGTGTGTGTGAGTGTGTGCGCGAGTGTGAAAGTGAGGCATATAGAACCTTTTTGTTGAGAGATTCTTGGCTGTTTGCATTTCAACCAAATGGTAAAAAATATTACCATGCTCTTATATGAGAAACTCATTAGAAACTCTTAAAACAGTACAAACTCTAATTACAGCAGCAAAGTCTGCATCACTGCACAAACCAAACATCAGACTTGACACTTAAGCTCTTCTGTCGTGGTACCCTACAATTGGCCACACTGCCCCTCGAGGTACAGTTCAGACTTGTAGGTAACAGACTACACTGAAAAGGGAAGGTTTTAGGGGGTGGGTGGGTAGCTGAGCTTTACTTGTACAGAAAGAAACACTAGCGATTAAGTTTCATAGTTACTGCTGACAGGGGGATGCTTGGGTTGGGGGAGGGGGGTCTGAACCTGGGAGGGTCACAATAAGAATGTACAGTCATTGTCTTGCTGATTGGTCCTGTTATTTCAGAGCTCTGTGTTGGCGTTTGTATAATCAGATCTGTCAATCAGTCAAATAAAAGGTGTATTTATTCGGATTCATCCACCCTGCTTCTGTTTTGTTTTGTTTTTTAATACCTCTATTCCTCACCCAGGATAAAAATTCATACTTGATCATGTTTTGTTTTTTTGTTTTTTTTATAATGGACAAATTCTGCTTACAGGTGAGTTTTCTTGAGTTAGGTAGCTTGGCTTGAGCCCACCCCCACCTACTGCATTGACCTTGGACAAGATTCTGAATGCTGGGTTATCCTTTATTTTGAAGAATGAAAATATTGGTTGTAGCCTTTGGCGGACGCAACATACAAGTGGATGAACTCTAAGAACTGCATAGTGTTTCAGGCACTGTTTTGAGCACAATACTCTTCCTCAGCTGGAAACAAAAGGGTACAGCATGAAATATTGGGATCACAAAGTAACAATCATATTAAAGTTTATCCGGGGATGGGTTGCGGAGGCTGCCTAAGCAGACAAACCCAGACCTTCGCAGTCTCGTTCTTTCGGTCACTACCTAAAGCTTCTGACCCTAGGTGAGGGTACGGACATTGAACAACTGGTAAATCGATAGCTTTGCTTTTACACTTAGCTCTCCCTTCACCACAACAGACTGGTACAGTGTCCACATCATTGCAGCAGCAGCCCCAACCTGTCAATTCTCCCACTTGTGAACAAAACCCCTACTTAAACATAAAAACTTAAACTCCTCCACTTGGGGCAGCAACTCATCCCTGACCCAGAGTGGGCACCCTTTTCTGGCTGAGAACCATGGCCTGAGACTTGAAGGTGCTAATTCTTATACCCACCGTTTTACACTCAGCTGTGAATCACTCCAATGTGAGCTGGAGGCCACCACATGATTAAGTCAGCGGGACCACATCATCTGCAAAAAGCAGAAATGAGATTCTGAGATCAAGGCGGAAGCCTTCTGCCACTTGGCTACATCTAGAAATTTGTGAATCTGTGACAAAGGGCAGTTGTGGCAGAGTCTAACATCCACCGGAAGTGAGTCTGATTTATTGCCACTAATGTGGACCAAACTCTTGCCGCAGTTGTACAGGAACTGAATGGCCTGTACTCACACAGCACCCCCCCCCCCATAGGATACTCTGAGGGACACAGTTGAATGCCTTATCCAAGTCCACAAAACACCTGTAGACTGGATGGGGAAACTCCCACGCACATTGGAATATCCTTGAAAGGATAAAGAGCTGGTCCAGCGTTCCAGGACCAGGATGAAAACTTCATTGTTCCTCCTGAATTTAAGGTTTGACTAATGGACAAACTCTCCTTTCCAGCACCCGGACATAGACCATTCCAGGGAGGCTGAGGAGTGTGATTCCCCTATAGCTGGAGCACACCCTCATGTCCTCCTTCTTGATTATGGGAACCACCACCCCAGTCTACCAATCCAGAGGTACCACCCCAGATCTCCACTTGATGTTGCCAAGGCGTGTCAACCAAGGCAGCCCTACATCATTCAGAGCCTTAAGAAACTCGAGGCAAATCTCATCCACCCCAGGGGCCCTGCAGCCAAGGAGTTGTTAAACTACCTCAGTGACCTCACCCCAGTGATTAGCGAGTTGTGCCCCTCATCTCCAGACTGTGCTTCCTCAAATATGACGTGTCAGCAGGATTAAGGAGGCCCGACTATTTCCTCACTCAAAGTCAGCAGCACCCCACCTGCACTATACACTGTGTGAGTAGAGCACCGACTTCCTCTCCTGAATTGCCTGATGGATTGCCAGAATCGCTTTGAGGCAGTCCAAAAGTCGTTTCCATCATTATATTTGACCATTGTGTTCATTACGGACAAACGACACAGAAATCCAATAACAAAACACCACTCGAATTCATATCAGGCAGGTCATTCTTCCCAATCATGCTGTTCCAGGTCTCACTGTTGTCACCCACATGAGCATTGAAGTCTCTCTGGGCCCCTTGGGCTAAGGACCGACTACAAGGTGCTCTCGCTCGAGCAACCTCCCCAGGCCTGCCTCCAGGATGGGGCCCCAGTAACCCTATCCTTAGCAGGGTAAACTGTTCCCTTGAACTTCCTCTCATAAGGGTCATCTGAATTGCTCTTCATCTCTGCCCCTCGCCCAGGCCCAATTTGCCTTGGGAGACCCTACCAGGGGGAAAAGCCCCCAGACGACATAGCCCCTGAAACCCTGGGACACACAAACCTCTCCACCACAATAAGATGGCAATTCATGGAGAGGGGGTTAGGTTAATTGGCAATTCTAAATTGGTCATAGGTGTGAATGGTTGTCTCTCTGTTTTAGTCCCATGATAGACAGGTGATCTATCCAGGGTATACTCTGCTTTTTACCCGATGACAGCTGGGATAGGCTCAAGCCCCAAGGTGACCCTGAATTGGGTAGGTAGATGAAAGTAGATAATTTGAATAATTTGTCCCACTGTTAATGTAAAATGCTAGACTTTGTCATTATTAAGCCCTTAAACCTGTTTGCATAAGACATTATAAGGAATATGAACTCCACATTATGCCACATAAATTCGTGCAAAGCGTGTAGATTTCTGTTTCACACATAATGCTATAATACTGTAGAGGCCTGGTTCGCATTCTGATTTTGCTCATGATAACTTGCAGTGCGAATTGTTTCCATCATTACTTTGATGCATGCCTGAGCTGGTTCCTTGATTTTTCTCCCCACATACTGAGACAATAAAGTTAAGAATGATGGAAACCCAAAAGCCATCACAGAAATAAATGTGACTTCATATTGCTAGATGAAAGAATATAATGCAATCTCATGTGTTCATTTGCTCTGGCTGTGTCACTCTGAGAATATTTACACCTTTTATAGACATGCAGATTCATGTTTTTATTGCCTTACCACAGACTTCTATCATATTAAATACATTACATGAATATGAAACTTATAATTGTAGTATAGGGACTGCCAGGGCTATAGTAACAGCAGTAGCAACAGCAGGCATATGCTTTGCAATAGCACTTTGGACTTTGACCTTTTCTGGCTTGTGGCATGCATCATACACATGGACATGCACAAATAGTCTGCATTCCTCTCTGCTTTGCATGTGTTTATTTCATTTCATCAGTCTCTCTTTTCATAAATCTTTAATAAGTGAAATTGAGCTCTACAGTCAAATAACCCGTATTGATGTTTGTTTCTATGCAATTCTAAGAAGCTTAATCACATACACAAATGTATCAAAAACATAATTGGATGTTTGACTATTAGACTGATACACAGCTGCCTAAAACAAAATGCAAATATAAGCATTTTCATATAGTTTAAATAATAAAAATATGAAATGATCTTAAGACTTATAAACTTCATTTACCAGTTCAAGATCACTTAATTCCTCCTGGAAATTAAATTATGGGCATCTATCCACAGCTTTCACATACGATTTATGTATGTAATTATTATATATAACGTGTATCTTACTTTGTCCCCGCCCCCTTTTTCCATTAACTAGTGCAGCCAAGCATTTGCAAAATCCCTGTGTAACTGTGTACAGGTGTGTAAAGTGCAACGACCATGTATGCCAAATTGCGACTTAATTCATTAAGCTAAGTAAATTAATGTAGAGTCCTGTTAGGGGAAAAAATTTGTGCCGTTTTCATTTGCTGCACGTTAATCAAACGGGTCTGTCATATTAGTACCCGCTGAACCTCATTCCTGTCTAATGAAGGCACCTCGCTCTCCCCTCCACTACCCCACCGCCGCTTCCACATTAAAACTCTCATTTGCCTTCTTATAAAACCTAAAAGTCAACATGGCCAAACGGTCTTAATATAAGAAATCACCACTACCTGGATATTACTGTAAAATAGTGATTTTTGATGCCAAAACTTTGTTTAAAATCGAGGCCCTAGTTTTCCAAGTGCGGCAGAATACTGTATTTCTCCGCTCGCCATCTTGATGTTTGATTGCACTGGCGGAAGCAGCATCTTCGGCGGCGCAGCAGCGGGTGTGGTTCGGACTTCTACGGGTGGTTCACCTAGCAGCCCTTCTCCTATTTTCAGCTAAGAGAAAGGGGATTTTTTTTTCCTGACAAGAACCACGGAGGAGCCGCTCGATTCTGGTAAATACGCTGTGCCTACTACCGCTTTTATACAATACTGTACAGTGCGTCAGTGCTTGGTTTAGCAAGGAAAATCATCTTTGGCTTAGGGAGGGGGCTCCGGTGGGGTTTTCTGATTTGGCTGGCAGCACAGCAGGTTTTGTACGGTGGCGCTTGGAACTACTTTTCATACGTCCTGGCTAGCGGTGCTTATCAAATCAGAAATTTAAAAAATGGGAGTGTGCTTTAAAGTCGGGATTTCATTAATTAATTTATCTGAGGCAAAATAACGGCTACTAATACTGGCTGCTGCTCAAGACAGGTCATGCGCATTTTTAGCCAGTGGCCGGATTCCTAAACAATGTTTGTTTATGTTAGCTAACTAGCGGATAGGTTAGCTGCGCACGTTAGGCTAGCATAGCGAGCTTTCAAGGTAAGATCGCCAACCTGTTAGCTAATAGAGGTGGCTAATACACGCTAGCCCTAGAATTAAATGACAATAAAATACACTAGGTGATTGATGTGACCTATGCATTTGACTGTCTTTTTTTATTTTTCGTTTAGTTCTGATTAGCCACCTTGTTACGCCTGTAGTTGGACCCACCATGAGAGGAGGAGTCATAGAAGTGATTGCGGGGCGGAGGGGGGTAGTTTCTCTCATTGGAAACCCAAGCTGCGAGGTCGGAACTTGGCCGTGGTAGGGGGAGGGGGAGAAATATGCCTTTGATGTTCTTTGCCGCTGAATGGTGAATTGTGTTCGTGCTGGCCTGGAAATACCCACCTCTTTACTCACTCGTTTGGAGGTGGAGGCTCGGCATTTCCCTTCAGAAGCTACGTTAGCAAGCCAAACAAGCATCTTGATCACTGGCTCAGGTAGAGGAGAAGACGGTGGCTTTTAATACTGAGCAGTCATCGGAGTAACCCAGAGCTTGACGATTTGATTTTGGCTTTGCCAGACAAGAAATTGAGTGTGAGTTGGGAGTTTTTCTTCAGTGTACATATTTCTTTTTACAGGTATATCTGCTGTGCGGGCTGAGGGCAGGCAAGAACAATGGCTACCCAGTGTGAGTGTCGAGAACTGTTCATTTTCATGAGTTTCTTACATGAACTATGTGAGAATTTATCATATATAAATGTAGTATAAAAATTTGGGAAAAGGAAGCGAGTGACTACAAGTAATTAGTCTTTTGTTTCATCAGTTTTCTTTCAGTAAACTGAATCCATCATGTGATGGTATGAGGAGTAATGTTCACATTGGCTGATAATTACCTGAGAGTATCAGAGAAACACAAGATTTTTAAGTTTCAGTTAAACAATTGTATTTTTGTCAATTTTATTTTTTCGCTTTTTATTTTCCTACATCACACTGCCATAAATAAGGCTGGTGAAGGATCTTATTTGAAAACTATACTTGAAGTGAGTGAAGTAAAGATCAATTTTCTAGTATATAATTTCTTGTCTCACTTGTTTTGTCCTTTTTGTGCAGCTGATTTGATGGAGTTGGACATGGCAATGGGTGACAGCAAGGCTGCTGTGAGTCAGTGGCAACAACAGTCCTATCTGGACTCAGGCATTCAGTCTGGTGTCACCACCACAGCACCATCCCTGAGCGGCAAGGGGAACCCGGATGCTGAAGAAGAGGATCCAACTCTTTATGACTGGGAGTTCAACCAGCCCTTCACTCCTGAGGCTACAGGTATCAGATACTGATATGGCTCAACTGTTGTTCACTCTCTTCTAACAATGAAACATTTTACTTTGGGATGTACTGAGTATCATTTGAATAGTTGATTAGCATGTAGGCTAAAAAATAAATAAAAAGATGTAAAGACATGAACAGTTTTGAGAAGGGTCAAATTATGGTAAAATACCTGTATTAGTGTTACTGGGATGTCTAGGCTTATCCTGTGTTCCTGACCAGCTGTGGTGAGTATCTGCAATGTTCCAAGGAAGTATGAACAACAAGCTCATGCTGTGGCAAGTCTGATTCCTGTCAACTACAACTTGGAAATTACAGGACTTAAAGGATTACCATCAGTCTTGGTATCAGATATCAAAGGGCACCTTCAGAGGTCTTGTGGTGTCAGTGCCTGAGGATCTGAGCTGGTCTGGTGGTATGCGGGGTGTACTGTTGGGCACTGATGGGTAAAATGTTTTGACTCACTAGTGTGCAGCATTATTTTTCCTGTAAACCTGAAGGCTTCTGTCTTTTAAAGAAATAATCAGGGGTGACAGTTGGCCTATCTAATGAATTACTAACCTGAAAAATGAATTTAATCACTATCAGATAAAAACAGCAGGTCTGATTGTACGTGATTGACATGCTGCTTAGAAAAATCTATATTTTATTTTATTTTTTTTAAATTTATTTATTTTTACCCTGTAGTGGAATTGTATTGCCATTTTGCATTTCTCTCAGACATTGAAGGCTATGCCATGACCCGGGCTCAGCGTCGTACGTGCCGCTATGTTCCCTGAGACTTTGGAGGAGGGCATCCAGATCCCACCTACTCAGCTGGATGCAGCCCATCCAACGGCTGTACAGCGTCTTGCAGAACCATCGCAAATGCTAAAACATGCTGTGGTTAACCTTATTAACTATCAAGACGATGCTGAGCTGGCCACTCGTGCCATCCCTGAGCTCACAAAACTGCTTAACGATGAGGACCAGGTATGTGTGTAAATGAGTGAATTAACACTTAATACAGTCAGATGCCAACTCAGTAAATTCTGGTATCATGTAAGTTGGTGGTGATGCAGTTGGCATCACTAACAAACCTATTCTGTCCTAGGTTGTTGTGAATAAAGCAGCTGTAATGGTGCATCAGTTGTCAAAGAAGGAGGCATCACGCCATGCCCTTATGCGTTCACCACAAATGGTTTCAGCAGTTGTTCGTGCCATGCAAAACAGTGGTGATGTGGAGACTGCTCGTTGTTCTGCTGGCACTTTACACAACCTTTCCCACCATCGAGAGGGTCTCCTCGCAATTTTCAAGTCTGGAGGCATCCCTGCTCTGGTCAAGATGCTGGGGTAAGAAATGTAGTACTGATTTATATGTATTTGTCATTAATACTGTCAATCTGAGGTCTTTAATCTACCAGCTTCCTCGTACAAAGTCTGGAATGTCCAATTGTGGCAATGTGAGAAAAGTAAAGGTAAAAGCCTAGTGAATTCACAGCTAGCAAGTGGCTGTCGTGTGTCTTGCCTCCTACTTGATCTCTCCAGGTTGGGGAGTCCTGGCCAGGTCATGTTTGTAAATGAGAACTAGTTCTCAAGCATTTATACCTGGTAAAATAAAGTTTTTGTTTGTTTGTTTTTTTTTTTAAAAAAGGTAGCTCACTCCCTTGCCTAAATTGACATTTCTGGTAGTTTTTGTTACATGTGAGAGAAGACAATCAGACAGTATCCCAGTTTCCAGCTCAAATGCTGCTTTATAGCTTGTAAAGCTGACTTTTCCTACAGTATTTGTGTATCACTTCAACTCTGTACCACTTCACTTATTTTCAAGACATCTTTATCTCATCTGTTTTCTTCAGACTGGAGTTATTAATCAAAAACAATATACAGCAGAGGCACCGACGCACCGAAGTACTGTGATGCTCGTGTAGTCCTAGAAACTAGTATTTGGTATCTTAAGTCAAACTTAAAAAATAAATAACACAACAAAAACAACTTGGATGCTTGTTTTTCTCTTGTACTTTTCTCACCGTCTGCTGTGTAAGTCTGTACATGGTGTTCCGCTGCAAGTCTTATCAATTGAGATTATGAGCAAGCAAATATGTAAACTGGAAATGTTGTTGGCAGTGGTATACTTTTTTACAACCATGAGCTGGTTAGCACGTATACTTTAATGTAGGCAAAACAAATTGACAAAGAATGGCTATATTGTCTCTCAACCAGACAGATTTCAAAAGACAAAGGCCTGCAGCTTAGTTGAAATGTCTGCCTGCCTTCCTTTCTTTCTTTCTTTAGTGTTTGCATTTCTTCATGAAAAGCCTGAACACACAGCCAAAACAGTTGGATCTCTGGCAAGTTGCAACCTGTTGGATGGTGCACATGTGTTTGAATTTGTTCCTGGAGTCACATTACTAATGGTCTAAGTGAATGATCGGGCAATACATGGAGAAGACATGAACTGCCTTTTTTTTTTTTTTTTTTTTTTGTAGTTTAAGCAACTGCTGAATAAATTTTGCATATAGGTACCATCTTAAGTTTTAGGGCTTTAATGGTTTGACCATGAAGTTTCCATCAATTTTACAGTGTGTTTGTCTGTACTGCTTTTATTGCACTTGAAATTATGTAAATGTTGCATTGAAATTGGATGAGAGATGAGAACAGACCAGAGGAAATATTCATGTAGTTGTTCAGCTCTCTTTATGTGTCAGCTTTAATTTGCAAATGATTTCACAGTAGTACTGAGTTCCAGGTAAGATAAGCATATTGTACTGAGTAATTTCCAACTGCTAAACTTTTATTGGACTTAGCTGGACAATTTTCAGGCTTCTGAGAACTTGACAAAGCTGCTGTTGAAGTGCATGGCTGTATCAGCTGTGAAAGTGACTTGATTACCTGTGTTTTCTATTTTTCATAAAATGGGGTCTTGCAGCTGTGGTTAACCAAAATATGTAAATGATTCAAAATGTGTAAGCACCTAGTGCCGCATGTTATAGGCATCTTAGCTGAGTCATAATACACTGTATGACAAACTTGAACTAATTGTATAAATGTGTGGGATGCCCCTGCACTTTTTTTTTTTTCCCCCTCCCCAGTTCACCAGTGGACAGTGTTTTATTCTATGCCATCACCACACTCCACAACCTGTTGTTGCACCAGGAAGGGGCAAAAATGGCAGTGCGCCTAGCCGGAGGATTGCAGAAGATGGTGGCCCTGTTGTCCAACACTAATGTCAAGTTTCTGGCGATCACTACTGACTGCCTGCAGATCTTGGCATATGGCAATCAGGAAAGCAAGGTATTGGCGCTCCGGCTAATTTATTAACTTACATGCATTGAGCCACTTTTCTGGGCACACAACCAGCAGTTTGAATGCCAGTATAAAGATAAACTTGTCTTTATTTTAGCTGATCATTCTGGCCAGTGGTGGTCCCCAGGCTCTGGTGAACATTATGAGGACTTTCACGTATGAGAAACTGCTGTGGACCACAAGCAGAGTGCTCAAGGTTCTCTCTGTCTGCTCAAGCAACAAGCCTGCTATTGTAGAGGCTGGTATGTATAAAGTACAGTTTATTTAAAAAAAAAAAACTTATTGCAGTAAAACTAGGGGCATTATTACATGTCTGTAGTTTTGGTTTTCTTCTTTGCAGAAGTAGTAATGGTGAATTTTTGTCTGACCGTGTGTGTGTGTGTGTGTGTGTAGGAGGCATGCAGGCCTTGGGGCTTCATCTGACAGACCCCAGCCAGCGTCTGGTACAGAACTGCCTCTGGACTCTGAGAAATCTTTCAGATGCTGCCACTAAACAGGTACAACATACCTTTTTATCATGCAGTGAAGGGAAAATATGAACCTCGACTTAACAGAATCCCACTTACTGTAACTTATTGGATAGAACATAAGAATTCTGATTTTTAGATATCCTCTGTCCTGTCCTCTGCTTTCTCTAGGAGGGGATGGAAGGTCTCTTGGGCACTCTAGTCCAGCTGCTGGGCAGTGATGACATCAATGTTGTAACGTGTGCTGCTGGCATCCTGTCCAACCTAACCTGCAACAACTACAGTAACAAACTCATGGTCTGTCAGGTATGTATACACAGCTTCTAGGAAATTGTCAAACACTCATACAACACTGTTGACCTGGGAACATTACAGATTCTGTGGCTTGTAAACTGTGTTTGTGTGTGTGTGTGTGTGTGTGTATAATATAAAATTATTTTTTAAATTTGATTTAATTTTAGGTTGGTGGCATTGAGGCTTTAGTGCGAACAGTACTTCGAGCTGGTGACAGAGAGGATATCACTGAGCCTGCAGTCTGTGCCCTTCGTCACCTGACTTCCCGCCATCAGGATGCTGAGATGGCCCAGAATGCTGTTCGCCTTCACTATGGCCTGCCTGTGGTGGTCAAACTGCTGCACCCTCCATCCCACTGGCCTTTAATCAAGGTCATTATTCCTTTTACATATTTTTAGATACAGGTTACTGATCAAAATTTATTCCAGCTCTAAATATGCCAAATATTCCTTCTGTTATAGGCTACAGTTGGTCTGATTCGCAACCTGGCTCTCTGCCCAGCCAACCACAGTGCTCTGCGGGAGCAAGGAGCGATCCCTCGACTGGTGCAGCTGCTTGTCAGAGCTCATCAGGACACTCAGAGGCGCACTAGCATGGGAGGCAACCAGCAGCAGTTTGTGGTGTGTAACAAGCTCAAATTTTATATCTGAACATCAAGAATGTGAGATTTTTTTTAAAAATTATTTTTCTTATCTCGCAAAAACTCAATCATACAGGAGGGTGTGCGTATGGAGGAAATAGTGGAAGGCTGCACAGGAGCTCTGCACATCTTGGCCCGGGATGTGCACAACAGAATCGTCATCAGAGGGCTTAATACCATTCCACTCTTTGTCCAGGTGCCAACAAAACCGCAAATCTACAGACCTATAGTTAAATGTCTTTATGTTGAAAATGCCAACTCTGAGACCCCCTCCCCAGTTTCCAAAAGCAAAAAAATGACAGGGGTGTTTTTACCACTTCTCATCGCTGTAATCTCTCGGTTCTATGCGTTGTATGTTGAAACATAATTTTGAGCAGTTTCCCCATAGAGTCTGAGTTCATTCTTTCTGCACTGTTTGTCCACCACTTGTACTCTGGTGGCTCTTATTTTATTTTTTAAACTATATTTCGCTTTCTGTGCTGTTTCCAGTTGCTTTATTCTCCAGTGGAGAATATCCAGCGTGTGGCAGCAGGTGTGCTGTGTGAACTGGCCCAAGACAAAGAAGCTGCTGAGGCAATCGAAGCTGAAGGAGCCACTGCACCTCTCACTGAGCTGCTGCATTCCCGTAATGAGGGAGTTGGTGAGTGTGCATGGAACATAACACAAACTGTACATATTTTTGCTAGTGGTAGATTGAATTACCTAACTGTTGTTGATGTGCATTCTTCTGTAGCAACCTATGCTGCGGCTGTGCTGTTCCGCATGTCTGAGGACAAGCCCCAGGACTACAAGAAACGCCTGTCTGTGGAGCTTACCAGCTCTTTGTTCAGAACTGAGCCTATGGCCTGGAATGATGTATGTGGACACACAAAACTAAACAAATAAGCTGTGAGCTCCATACTAGATGCCAAATCTTGGCAGGATACTCATGTTATGTATTTAAAAAAAAAAAAAAAAAATTCCTGATTTTCATTGGAACATGAAAATTAGACATTCAATACTGCAACTATACACACCCACATTCATTTACTTCCATTTTTTATAGACTGGAGACCTGGGACTGGATATGGGAGCACAGGGAGACCCTCTGGCTTACAGGCAGGATGGTGAGGGGTTTATTTATATTTATTTATTATCTACAGGGCTGTCATTTGACTTAAGATTAATTGCACAATTTGCTGTGATAGTGTTCCCCCAAACTGCTGGTTTTGTGCCCAGAAAAGTGGCTCAATTCAAAATTCTTATATTGTTGCTTAGCTAAATACCTAGTGGTTACTTCCAGAAATGTGCATCACTTTTGCCCAGCATTAGTCTTGCCATTTTCCGCATTATGCTGTAGTCCAGAATTATAACAAACCTTGACCGAGAAACTTGAAAATTGTCCTGTTTTAAAAATGTGCACCTATGAAGACTGCAGTCACACCCATACAATTCCTGAGCTGCTGGAAAGTACATATGATTGCATGTATGTGCCAGGTTACAGTTTATAACAGCCACTTCCTTTTGCCTTTTAGATGCTGCATACCGGGCTTACCCACCAGTTTATGGTCAGGACACTCTGTTAGACCCCATGATGGAGGGTGCTGACTACCATGCTGATACTCTGCCTGACCTGGGTCACCACACTGATCCGTTGCCAGACCTCGGCCACACCCAGGACCTGATGGACAGCAACCAGCTGGCCTGGTTTGACACCGACCTGTAGGATTGGTAAGATGGACTTGCATTATCAGTAAGGAAATGCTTTATTTCTATGAATAGCACCATATTAATATATTATCTATTCTTTTTGCAGTTATATTCTGATAGAACCTGCATTGTGATTGGCCTGTATTGTCTGAAGCAGCATTATGATTGGCCTGTAAAGTGTTAAAGGTAAAGAGAGGAGTAAGGGGTCTTGGAAAGTGCCTGACACAAGAAAAACAAAGATGGTTGCCACAGGGATGTTTAAGCAAGTTGAAACTGGGGGGTGGGGGTGGGGGGAGAAGGTCAGATGTGGAATCACTCAGTTGGAGGTCTTGGAGCAGGTTACCATTATGGATAAGTGCAAAGGAGGTGGATCTTTAAAGTTTGAAACACAGTTTGTTTTAGCCTTGCCTGTATTATCAGTTTGTTTTTTTTCTACTTTTCTTATACATTTTTTTTTTAAATTTCTTTTTGTATTACTCATTCTGTTATGGTACTGACCCAGCTTGCCTTCACTAGCCATCATCATTTCATTTTCAATGCTAATCATTTGTAATTTTTTTTTTAAACGTATATTACATGTAGTGTTAAGTTATAGTGATATTATACAATGTTCCTTTGGTTTATGGTCGAATGTGTAGAACACTAATAATCAGTTGAATTGTACTCTGACTTAAAGTGTAACATTGTGTAGTTTTGTTCTTTTCTTTTGTTTGTTTTTTTTTTATAATCTCAAATATGGAGAATTATGCATTCTTAATATGTGCTTGTTTAAGCATAAAATATGTCAGTGTCACAAATGTTCTAAAGAGGGATGCGGGTGAAATTGAGGGTGGGTCTGGGATAAATTTAGAGACAAGTGTTTTATATACAGTATCACTGGTAGGTTAACAACTATTTTGTATGCCATCATTGGATGTCTGATAGAAAACTCTAATGCTATCGTTGGTGGTCTAATAAAACCCAGTTTTATGTGCTATCAAAGGTAGCTAGGTTGATGAGCAGTTGTAGTCCTGCTGTGCTTATTTTGGAGACGAGGTTGTGACACGGCTGAACAATAAAATGACATTTTATTTCATTTGGTGTCTTGTTTCTTTTCTTAGAAAGTTGAGATTATTTTTGTCCATGAGTAACAATTTTAAGGTGATCAGTTATCAAAATATAAGGTTATTTTCAAAGGTGACAATACTGTAACAAGACACTTGGACCTTTGCAGATAATTGTGACCTCTAGTTTATTCACTAGTTTTTCCTGGTTCATGTTGCTGAGGCTGAGTGTGTCACAGGTATTCTCAATAGTAAGGCTGATGCTTTCAGTGTTTTTAACACTGGTAGAAAGCGAAGACAACAGGACATTAAATTGAAATTGTATTCCATGTAAATGGGGATGTACGGATAGTGAGAATAGTCTGAATCCTTGGGTGGGGTCATCTACATAATCAAAGGCTTGACTTCTGACGGGGCAGCTGGGCTAAAGACCCAAAAACAGGAAGAACCCAATCTACACATCAAAGGGGTCCCTGTACAAAGCATGTATGTTCTGGCCTAAAGTTTAGCAGATAGGTTACACAATGTTTAGCTCATAGTTCTACTTTGTGGAACTATGAGCTATGCCTTACTCTTTATGCAGTATGCATTTTTCCTGTGAATTGAATTTTTTTACTCAATTATTTTATCATTGATTAAAAAATAGGCACAGGTGCCTTTTCTGAAAAGTTTTGATGAGGGAGGGCCATGCTCAGAAATATATTACATGTACTTCCTGACCTTGCGCTTTATTTGTGGAAAATGCATGCGAACCTGTTAACTATGAAACAATTTGTTTTTCAGCAAATTTCCTATAGAATAGTTTGAGGGCACAGCTGCATTATAAATTATGTTTAGCAAGCCAAAGCAAAAAAAAAAAAAGTGGTAAAGAGATGAAAAGAGCAGGATAGGACTTTGGATCTGAGCAGTGCAGTGAGTGACTGAGCACAGGGCCAGAAAGATGAAGCTCTGATGGGTTAGTGGTTTGAGTTTTTGTAAAGGATTAGAACATTGTTAAAACTTTTATGCTGCTCAAAAAAATTAAAGGAACATTTTGAAAACACATTAGATCTCAATGTGAAAAAAATTGATTGATATGGACTGGGTTATGTGTTAGGAATGAAAGGATGGGACAACGGACGGCGTCCTGGGGGGGTCTCCCAGATCTGATCCAGGGCATCAGAGCTCCTAAGGTACAACCTGGTGGCTTCGGATGGACCGAAACATAATGTCCCAGAGATATTCTATTGCAGGGGTGTCGAACTTAGTCAAAGGATGGGCCAAAATGGAAAACATGGTCTAAGTCGTGGGCAAAACAGGATTAACATTTACTGAACAGTCAAAAACTGAAAATATTTTTTATATATTGTATAATATAAATTGTTTTCTTCAAAAATAACACCAGAGAAAAAGAGAATATTTCAAGTGAAAACTGTAATGTGTTGGGGAAAAAAGCCACATAAACTGCGCAGTGTTTTTGCAGTTTATTGGTTTATTAGTAAGAAGTGCAGCTGCAAACACAGTGATGGACACCTGGTCTGATTTTTGGCAACATTTAAAGTGGCATAAAGTCCCTTTTTGCATTTGCGCCTCTTACAGGTGCAACTTGAATTGAAAAGCTTTCACTTCATCACACATGCGCATAATCACATGGTCCAGTCCCTGAAGCTGCAGGTTTAACGCATTAAGATACTTTATGATGCAGAGAAACGCCAACTCCTACACCTTTCAGCCCTGCTGAGACTTTTCCTTTTTTTTTTACTATAAACTGACAGATTTCCTCAGGCAGCTCATTGCACCTGTGTGATAAGGAATGTTACCAAATTCAGAAGATATTCTGATATATAATTATATCACGGGCTGGATTTGAGCCACGGGCCAAAAGTTTCATACATGTTCTATTGGATTTAGGTCAGGCGAGCGTGGGGATCTGTCAGTGGTATCAGTTTCTTCATTCTCCAGGAATTGCCCGCATACTTGCCACATGAATCCAGGAACCCAGGACCCAATGCACCAGTGTAGGGTCTGACAATGGGTCCAAGGATTTCATTCCGATACCTGATGCCACTCGGGGTGCTGTTGCCTAGACTGTAGAGGTCTGTGCATCCCTCCATGGATATGCCTCCCCAGACCATCACTGAACCACCACCAAACTGGTCATGCTGAACAGTGTTACAGGCAGCATAATGTTCTCTACCGCTTCTCCAGACCCTTTCACATCAGTCACATGTGCACAGGGTGAACCTGCTCTTATCTGTGAAAAGCACAGGGTGTCAGTGGTGCACCTGCCAATTCTGGCATCCTGTGGCAAATGCCAATTGTTACAGGAAGAATAAACCAACCAGACAGAGTCCCATTTCCTTGATGGCATGGCTTCTTATTTGAAAATTTACATTTATGATTTTTTTTTTTTTGCCTAAAGGTGGCTGTGGCTGTTTTCTTGGGATTTGGGTGAGATTACTTTGTTTGGATGAATGAAAATCAGTTTCAGCCACAGACTGTCCTGTTTTCAACGAAGGAAAAACCCATGAAGATAGCCCAGTTTTCTCAGTTTTATGTGGAAGAACCAAACAGCTTGTGTAAACACCTTCAGGGAGAACTGGACTCAAATATGAACCAGACCTCATCGCCAAAACCTCAGCTGAGCATGACTGAGCATGATGAATTTTGTGGTCAAAGTTGGTTTCTGTAATTTGAGGTTATTTAGCATTTGATATTACTGTTGATTCCATCTGTTGAAGAGAGGTGAAACAGTATCAATACATAAAGAATTATGGTCGCTTTCTCAAATGGTAGAGAACAAGATCCTGGAATTCTTGGAAAATTTTTTTGCAACAGTGTCAGAGAAATATTTTACTCTAGCAGCATTTTTCTGCTCTAAAAGCAGTTTACTTATAATGAACAGATTCCTAATATTTAAAAAAAGGTTTAACAAGGAAACTTGAAGCTTATCCTGCTTCCACTTTCTTTCTGATTTTCTACATTCCCTTTTAGCAGCTCTAGTGGCATCACTGAGCCAGGGCAACTTTTTCAGCCTGGGCTTCCTCAGTGTATACAGAGCAACAGTGTCCATAACTGAGGAGCAAGTGATGTTCAGTAAATCTGCAAAATCTTCCATGTTGAGATAGAGCAGGGAGGTCTCTACGGTCCAAGCTGCTTGATATGCAACTTGATATTCAACCAAGTCCTGCAACTCAATGCAGGAGACGACTTCTGTCATAAAGAGGAAGGAGGTTAATCTGTGTTGCCGATAAGTTCTGAAGCCTTTGGTGCTGGAACTGAACTGCATTCTTACTTAAGTATTTTGAGGAAACTGGCAGCAGGAGAAGCAACTGGCCAGAGTTTTCCCAAGAGGCAGACAGAGGGTGGACAGGCACGTGAGTAATTCACAATTCCTTTCTGCTGGAACGGACCAGCTCAGAAGCTCGCCCTTGAATACTGGTAAATGATGATCAGATGTGAAACAGGTGCGTCCGCTTAAGAGCAGGAAACCACCTCTACCTGAGGGTAAAAGAAAGCGTAAGCTGAGGAGAGAGAGAGCAAAAGAAAAACCCTGACCAGCCCTAGCCCGGGATCATTCCTCATCTTCAGTTCACAGTTGCCCTTTGTTAACATTCTGTATATGTTCATTTTGTAAGTGATATGTTTATAGTCAGTTTTTTATGAAGACAATAAATCCTTAGAGGTTTTTACAATGAAAGTGTGAGAAAACATTTATAATCAGTCCCATTAGACATGTCCACTGTTGTATTGCCACCCTTTAGGAATTTCATGAAATTCATTTTTACCTTGGGTCATCAGAGCAGGCTCCAGTTGGAAGTGATGGATGGAGGAAGTTTCACTTTGCTTACAGAAAGCCTTAACAAAATTATACTGGATCATCTGTTCAGCAGGAAAAAGGACAACACTTGATTTAAAGAAATTTTTTTATTTATAAGCTATATGTAATAAAGTGATATTTTTCTCTGCTGGTTCTCTTTTTAATGACCTGAATTAAAGAATGCATTGGGGTAAATAATTTGCATGTTTTATAGACCATCTTTGGGATTTTGTGGTTTCAATATGGCACTAAACCACCATCACATTCTTAAGGAGTCTAGTCAGATTCTCTGAACACCAAAATTCTAGTTTGCTTAATGATTTAGTGGTTGAAAATGGACAAAAAGCCTCATAACTTAGAAACTATAATTCTTACAAGTGTGGTGTGTATTCTCACATTATCACATCTAACCTCTGACCTCTCCTTTCCCTTAAAGGTAAATACTGCCTAGAGAGTGAGGTGCCTTGTCAGAGGTTTGCACTCTCAGAGGGCTTCTTGTTGATATATGATATTATTTTTGCACTTACACAGTGTGTGCGTGCATGTGTGCAAGAGAGAGAGAATGTGAGATAGTGTGTTTGCTCAGGTACCATGTGGTGGTTCTCAGTTTTACCAGTGAAGGAGGTGGAACTCCAGACAAATTATTTGTATCTACAAATAACAGTTAAATTGACTACAAAAAAATGGAAATATTAAGTGGTCTCTAGGCCTTATTATTCTCCTTTTGTTCCAACAGGACATATGGACAGGTTGTTGCATAAGATCCTCATCAGCACGCTGAGTAAAGCTGTAATTGGATTACTTTGTGCAGGATTGCACTCTTCAAAAAAAACAAGATGCAGATAAGGAAGTTTGGAGCTCTGCTGTATCAGCCAAGCCTGTTCAGAGAAAGAACCCCTTACCTGGCTGCCCTCCAAAATACACCAATTTAGATGCAAACTGTAACTCTGGTGGGAGTAAAAATCTATTTTTAATTATCGCCATTATCTTTAATGAAAATCTGAAGAAACACAAAACTTTCATTTCTGCTCTGTTTTGCTGTAGAGAAGGTGAAGCCACTAATCTCTGAAAACGTGTGTAAAAGACACATTTAGAGTCTGTATAGCTTTTGATGTTGAAATATTTTTATATTATATGAACTCTTTTATTTAATCTGCTTGAAAAAAAAAATCACCACTATATTAACTAAAGTGTACTGATTTTTTTCTTCTTCTTCAGGTAATAGTGTTCCCAAAAATCACTGGTGCAAACTGCTGGAAACTTGACTGCAGTCACTCCCAGTCAGATCACAGCAAAGATCACAGCATTGTTACTTCAAAGGAAGCTCTTTTTTAAGGCCCACACACAGACGAGGTGGGGCAGAGTGAAGTTTCATCTGGGACTCTGAGGAGCCTCTGCTCAGCAGGAAGTTCACCCATTTACTCAGCAGATGGCAGCACACAACAAGGACCCATTGCTGTGGCGCAGTGAAGCCCATCAAGGGGAAACTTGGCTGTCATCCTCCTGGGCTGCAGGAGTCCAAAGACAAGTGAGGTATATTTTTTGCCATAGTAAGCATCATTTTGATAGTTTTGGAGTTAAAAAAAAAAAAGTATGATTTTTACCAGAGTTGTCCAACTTCAAACACACACACACAAAAAAAGATCCTGCCTTCAGTATCTGCCTGCTCTTTGATGCACCAACTCTGAGCCGCTAATCAGCCAATCTGTCATCGTTAGACTAATGCCTGGTACCTGCTGTGTCCCAGAGTGTCTCCTCTCTTGAGGCCTGCATGAGAAGCAATCGGTCTCACTCCCTGTGAAGTCTGTTTTTGAAAAAAATAAGATGGTGACGCCCAAAAATGCTTAAGGCTTCCAAAAGGAAGCTTCTCAAACCAGTCAGTAACATTATAGTAGAGATAATGATTTATTATTAAAATCATATACTCCATGTCCACGTCACAAGCAAAGATTTTGAACAGGTTATACAACATATACAATTACCTGAATTTCTTCAGCGTTCCTGTCTAACATCTCATTTATTCACTTGTATATAGTCTATATTTTATTCAGTAGATTGTATGTTAATTTGTCAGCAAGCTGTGTACCTGTGGATTCCTTCAAGGAATAAATATGAGGCCAATCAGTGTATCAGCGCTACTTTTTATAACTTTTAAGTTCTAGGTAGTCTCTCAATTGATAACAGACGTAGGACACCTGTGAACCAAGTGGGCTGGGCTCAGAGACAAGAGATAAAGATTAATCTCTTGTCTCTGGCTGGGTTTATTGAAGTGGCCTCTTCCTCAGCCAGCTCTCTTTGGCCCACTGAACTCTGTTGTTTGCATCTTTATTTTGCCTTTTGGTAATAGATAGTGTTCATTAGAATTTAAACCTGTGCTGGGTCCCTTCTTGTGATGCAGTACAAAGTGGGGGCTCATCCAGAGTTTGTAGGTGAGTCTTGTAGCCCTGGTGCTATGTTAGCTTGCAGGAGCATGCTGATGTTGCCACATAAGGTAGATTTTTCTTTTTAGAACTCGCCTGGTTAAGTCTGCGGGTTGTAGTGTGATCTTCACCACTTTGTTTATGTGCAGTAAACCCGGGGTGGCCCCTGGCGTGCCTGGGAATGCTGATGGAGACTAATTGAGGCCTGGTCAGTTAGAATTTGCCTCTGGGGTAGAGTGGAAAACAAGGTCAGTATTAGAAACATCACCATCTTTGATCAGTCAATCAAAGGTACCAACTTTATGTTTGACGTATTTGATCACGTCTTAGAGATGTTGCCTGTGAGGCACCAGGCTTGTAGTGTGTATCACTCAGAAAGCCAGGGGGCGCTAGAGCACTTCTAAACCCTCAGGACTACTGTGTACCTACGGTCTTGAAAGTGGTTGGGAATGGGATGAGGATATACCCATCTTACTGGGTTTTAGATGTGCAGAGTTGGTTTATGGCCACACATTGCAAGACAGTCTGAAATGGTTGTGAGCAGTTGTCTTCTGGTCAAAATGTTCTGGAACACCTCAGTTCATTCGGTGTCATCGCCATACCTGTGATCTAGCCAAAGATTCACTGTTCATCTCAATAAAAAGAAAACTCACTTTAAGTGTGCTACTACTACTTTTTTTTTTTAACTGGAGACTATCCCAGCTTTTCTATCTCTATTTCAGTAGTGCAGGCAAGTCACTGCCAGCTAGATATCACGCGTCATGGAAGATAAAGGAATAATGTGTGATACTTTATGCTGAGGGAGATGCCGCCCCTCAATGAAATTGCAGATGTGTCTCCCCTTTGGACAACAACAATATGGAGATAAAGAGAAAGAGGAGAAAGGGAGCGAGAGTAACCTGCCTGGCTACATGTGGCTCTGTAGCTGAGGCAGAGTGGAGTTCAGGACTTGTTTTAGCAGGTTTCAGTTTGGGCCCTGCAGCAGGAAGCTTGGACACCACTGCAGACCGAGAGGGTCACTGCAGGCTACAGCCTGGGGTCTGGAGCAGGATCAAGCAGTGCCGATATGTGTGTGTGTGTGTGTGCTGTGTGTGTGTGTGTGTATATATATATATTACATACAGGGATCATACCCCCCTCCAGTCCCTGCTGTGTATTTTTTAAAGTCCTCTTGTAATGTGACATGTTAAGATGCAGGTGGGAGAATAGCTCACCTCTCCTTTCCAGGGGCCTCCTTATCGCATTTCTTCTTAGGCTCTTTCTCAACAGATTTAACCGCCATGCTACAGGCACACAGGCCGACAGATCTTTGCATTAATATTTGCTATTTTCTGATCTTGTTGCTCTCTGCTCCTCTTTATAGGTGTAGTAAAGTGAGTTGCATAGCACATTCAAGGAATTGTATGTGGTCCCCTCCCACTTTGCAGCCCTGTCCCACATTTTTTTTCCTTTTACCCTGATACAAGAATATCCCAAAGGTTTTGCCCATTATATTGTAGGCAAGCATATAATGGACAGATGCAAGATATGCACATTTTCAAACAATGATATGGAACAGTTAGCACAGTTTATTTTAATGAAGTGAGTGAATAGATTCAGCTTACACTTTCCATCATAAAAACAAATATCACAATATGTGCTCCAGAAAGACTGCATGCCACATTCAAAACAATATTTTTCCAATTCCCCTTATCATATTTCATAAAAGACAAAAAAAAGAAATTATGAAAAAAAAAATCACATAGTATTTACAATACACTATCCTTAAAAATACCAAGTAGCACAATGCACAACTAGCTTTTTCTGCATTTTTGCAGAAAGTTGTGCATCAGTTACACATAGATCAAGAGAGTTCCAGGCACAATTTTATGAGGAACAATGCCATAACTTCACAAGGGCAAAAAGGCCCAAGAACAGACAGTCAGGTTTCATTTACAATGTTGGAATTTGGCAACAGTGCTAACTTGTGAACTTCCAGTTTCACAGGTATGGGGCAGGCAGGAATGTAATCCTAGCTTTTTGAATCAAAGTACAATGAATTCCAAATGGGTACTGGGGAAATCCAACCAAGCAGATGACATACCAGGGGCTTCCCGGAGAAGGAGACAAGCACAAGAGGTAAACATTTGGTCTTTCCTAGCTAGTTTCAAACATCACCACTAGAGATAGCTAAAGAACCTAGTGATGATCAAGGAAAGAGGCTGGTCCTTGAGTATTGCAGGAGAATGAGATCATGAGCAACAGCTGTGTGAGGAGCCCCACTGCTACAGCTGGTGGCCACACCTCCAGGAACCCCAAGCCATCCACATACCTGAGCAGAGAGAAGGAGAGACAGTGGGAGGCTGGGGAGAGGGACTGAAAGAGGTTACAACCAAAAACCTCGAGCATCATGCATAAATGTTGGCACAGAAGTTATATAACTGCCATGTAGGGTGGTGAAATAAGGGGCGCCAGCTGTGGGGAAGGCCTTAGGCTCAGGGTAAGCAGGCATCCGCTTGACTGGCTGAACAGCTCCACATTCAAAATATCTACTGCCCACAGCTGAGTAGATGGGGGATCTTACTGCTGTAGATTGTAAAGTGAGAGGCTCCTCAGAGTCCCAGCTGAAGCTCCTCTTTGTTCCAGCTTGTGCGCAGGGTGCACAATAAGGCTGCTGCTGATCCACTCTGAGAGAAACAGTGGAGAGAGGAGAAGCTCTGGGTTCCTGAGCAGAGTGGTCATCAATCTTCAGGAGGGAATCGATGGAGAAAGGACCCCTGAACTTCACCTCACGCTGGATGCGAACAGCTCTGCGGGCTTCAAGTTCAGAGGAGTTGGGAGTTGAGTGGTGTTGCGATGGTTTGCTCAGGTTCTCCTTCTGTACCTCGGACGCCAAATCGGGAAAGAGCTGCAGGATGCCTCTGAAGTGCCGACGTGCCATCTTCTCCGTGATCTGAGTCATGTCCAACTTCCAGTAATTTCTCTTACTGTTCAGTGAAGATGACACAATGGGAACCTGGAAAAATATCTTGTTAATCCACCAGTGATTTCTTACTTGAAATAGTTCATATAATATAAATAGTGAATTCCAGAAACTTGCCTTGACAAAACATTTGTTTGTTGACAGACAAACTCTGACATTGTTCTCAATGGATTTTCTGTCCTCAGAGAAGAACAGAATTAACTTGTCCATCAGCTGCAAAACATAATAATACAACTGAGTCAGCACTTGACATGTGTAAGACAGCACATAGCAATTTTAAAATTTCAAGATACATCCCCTCTATTTTACATGTTTTAAGATCTTTTAAATAGACATTTGGAAATGATGGGCAGGCACCCTCATTCTTTTCCTGACTGTCTGATTAAAAAAAAAAGCAAAACAAGCCAAACCGTTATAGTCTGGCTCACACATCTTTCTGTTTTATCCCTCTTCTATAGCTACTCATTTCCAACTGCAATGAGCTCTTGGGGAAAAATAATACTACAATAGCTATAACATGCAGCTGTGTTTACTTCCAGTTCCACTTTCATTTTGGACCAAGCAAATGAATATCTGGTCTTACTGCTTGCCATTACTGTTCCTTTTTACAGCATTTCCTACCACTGGCTACAAGCAACAACCCTTCCGCATCCTGCTTACATAATCACATGTATGCCTATAATAACAATGAAATGAAAGTGCAGATAGCTTTTGAGGTTTTGTTACCTGAGTAAAGGTGAGCATCTTCTCTGGAGCATCCTGTAGAGCAATGGCAATTTTAGCAAGGTAGGTGGTGGCGTTGCTGAGCAGAGCCTTCTGAACTCTGCTGGCTGGATCCGAAAGAGACAGCGGAGCTCCGAAGTTTTCAGTCTGGTTCTGCATCTCATTTGCTGGGGAGTAGAGCGCTGCACAGAATGGTGTTGTCACGGTCCTCTCTTGGTACTGATGTGTGCCTGATGTGGTCAGCTTTGGCTGTAAGTCTTGCTAGAACTATATACCGGGGTGTTCCTGACGACCACCTTTTCATGCAAAGATGGGTCGTTAATGTTGGAGGAGTAGCCAGTGATCCCAGGAATACTAAATTTGAATAAGATCATGTTCATGCTTTCAGAGGTTTCTTAAATTGCTTAATTTTCTTACTGATTTGTGGCCTTCTTATTTAAGACATCAAGTAGTGATGTCTATAATAAATGTCTGTATATTAATAGTTTGCTGAAGACACATCTTTAGAGAATTAAACCACTGCCCTCCTTCACAAACATGAAATCACTGACAGACAAAAGGCTGCGTGGGCGAGGTCACACTGGTGTCACTGGTGTTCAATAGTCAAAATGGATCGCTAACACATACTGATTTGAATGTAACTAGAAAAAGTCTTAAGTAGTTTACACCTGGGGTGTCAAAACAGTTCTGGGCATCAGGCTAGATGACAAGGATTGTTTTAACACTATTAAATGAGTTTTCTGGGTACTTAATGGTTTTATTAGTCTATCTCTGCTGTCATTGTTTGAAGGGTGGGGTACTTCCTGGGCAGGTCTCCAGTACTTCACAGTCAATACAGGGTGACAGACAACCATTCACACTTATACTGACACCTATAACAAACTTGGAAAGAACAAATAGCCTGTTATGCATGTCTTTGGACTGTGGGGGAGGGGAGACTAACACAGGCATCCACAGCCAGCCTGGAGGTTTAAACCACATCCTGATGTGATGCAGAGCTGGTCATTCATGTAATAGTGAAAGTTTCATTCTAAGACTGTTTCCTCCAAATTACTTTTGATCACTTTTGAATTTTTTTTAAGGTCAGCAGTGTTTCACAGATTCCTCGTTAAATCTGTTTCTTGGAACAGACCTCAGAACAGCTGCATAGCACAACTTTAATCAGAGATAAGTGAAAACACATGGCCAAGGGTCGCAGTCTCACCTGCTTTCAGTACAGGTAATGTGTTAAAGAAGCTGAAAAGGATCATCAATGTAGGGTGTTGATTTGACTTTAAAGGACAAGTTTAGTAAACTGTAGCTGTTAGCATGTGAATAGATTGCTCATTGGCTTGCTGCCTTTACTTGGATATGTATTCAGTGAAATCAAAGCACCAATGTGCTGGTAGTGTGTCTCAAATCAACTTAAACTAAACTAACTGAATTATAGGGTGAAACAAATATAAATGAGTGGAATACTGAAGTTCACCTGTTGGAAGGCTGTTGCTGCACCCTGAGACAACATTTTAATGTGAGTACAGTGCTGTTTGGTTTGTATTTAATTAAAGGGTTAGTTGTTAATCCATTTACATGAAATCTTATTTTCAAACCACTCCAAACACAAATGGTAGTATAACATTAAATGCCAGCATGGAATGCTGGGGTGCTTTATTAGATCACCTCTAAGGTGGCTTATGGCAATGAAGACATGCAGAAGAACCTTATAAGCTAACCAGACTGCTTCTATATAGCCTCTTCTCATAATCTGATTTACCTAACACCTTTTGTCAGTTTTTAGCATTTCACTTTTCAAGTTTCTAGTCAACTAAGTGCTAAAAAAAATATCCCTCAAAACAAGAAATTCCCAGTTACGTTCCCTCAAAGTGCATATTAGGTTTATCTGATCAAGAAGGATTTGAGTTGTTTGCACAATTTCAGTGTTATAATGGCACAGAGTTTGTATTTTTTACTGTTTTGATTTAAAGTCTGTTTTCTAACAATTCTTTAAAGCAACAAGTTTGATATTAAAGTTGGGGGGCTCAGACTCCAGCACTTTTGGAAATGAACCATTATCATTCTGCCCCTCCATTGGTTCATCACATTTGCCTGAAGTTGTCCATTCTGTAATCCCCCTTGTTCCAGCGCCGGCCACTTCAGCTGCAAACCAGCACTTGGTACGTTTTTTTTGTGACGGCACTGTCAGGGGCAAGACTCTGACTCTCCAGACAAGATGCAGAACGGGGACGAGAAGTCTGCAGCTGAGCAGTCTCTCACTGATCTGCCTCTCGACCCTCAGAGTGCCCTCTTTAGCAGTAATATCACCTGCCTGGCTAAGATTGCCATCATGCTCCAATACGCTCCATTCAAGATATTGACTTTTAGACAGGTAAGAAAGAAGTGTCTGCAATTGAACCTAAATTTTCATTTTAAAACCTTTAATTTAATGTTTTATAGTTGAAAGACAAGCTTTCAGAAATTCTTAAAGATCAAAGACTTGCTGACAAAAGCATCAGATGGTACCTATCAGGCTACAAATGTTTTGTGAGGGTAAGCATTATTTCCAAATTTAAGCTAAACACAAAGTCTTCTAAATAAAACTCATCTTTACTATTTATTTTTCAGATTCCAGGTATACTGAATTGTAAGGCTTGGTACTGGATGCTGGACTCCAGCCACATAACAACAGAGATGGTGTCTCAACACTTCTTAGAAATTCTGCACCTCTTCCCTGGTCTAGCCTCCAGACTGGAGAAGGAGAACCCAGCCAAACGATCTGCTCCTCTCCACTTGCTGGAACCTGCACCCCACAGTGCTTTTCACATCAAACCTGAGGTGAAGTTCAGTGGCCCTTTCTCCATTGACTCTATTCTGAAGAAAGACGGCACCTCTGCTCAGGCCTACAGAGCTTCTCCCCCATCCAGTCTGCCAGTCAGGGTGGAGCACCCATTTCAGCTTACGCAGCAACAACCTGGGACTAAAAGGTGCTTCAGCTGGGATGCGGATGGATATTTCATCCTTAAAGCTTCAGCTGGAAGTTCCCCTGTCTGCACAGGAGAGGGCAGGACACACCATGGGGCCACTGCTGATGGAGCAACTAAACCCATCAAGAGGATACCAGTGCATCCTCTTCCCTCACTCCCAGTTCACCCAAGAGAAAGTCCTGCCCCTTTGTTTGCCAGCCTGCAGAGCAGTGGCACAACTTACACCGTTCCAGCACTTGACCTCTTTGTTCTCCATTTTTGATAGTAAAAAATATTCTTCCCATTTACAGAATGTACTTCCATGAAATATTTTTGAGGGGAACATGCAAGTTTTCTTAAAAAAAAAAATTCACATTGCAGTGTAAATGTGTGGTTTAATATGGTGACGTGTGTGTGTAATTATTTTTTTTTGTTAGTGGATAATTGATGGTTTAAGGAAAATACTGATGTCTCCTGGAGTGCTCCTCAGTGACATGCAGGACTGTGTATGATTATAGACACTAAGTTTTAAAAATTTTGTGCAAATATTGCGGGTTTGAGGTCAGACGCTGACCATGAAGAGGCACCAGGCTTTTAGTTTGAAATGCACTCCCGTGTATCAACTTCAACACAATTAAAAGTGTTTGGATATACTTTTTTTTTTAATACACCATGTACTTTTGTCCTCTTTTTGGGTTTGTTTAATCAACAAAATTATATCATTGTACTTATTACAGTACAGATGTTACTCTAACAGAATTCAGGACCGTCAATACTGCAGCTACACCACAGGCCATGCCCTATTAGGATGTGTTATATCATACCTGTGGGTGAACACAAAAGATGAAAGGGGGGGGAATAGATCCTATTAATCATGCAAGTTACCTGCTTTTTAATTTGTTCCCAGTGGCAGTAGAGTAGGTGATAGGAGTTGAGTAAATATGCAGCACATAAAATCTGTTGGCTTTTCTATTTGCAGCACTCCAAAGTCACCTGTACCCTGCCTGAACTATGACGTACCTGGCAATATCAATAGTATGGCTAACACTGAAAGTTGCTAGAGTAGTAGATGTTTTTGAAACGTTAATTTAAAGAAAAAAGACCATAATGTGAAAGCATTTGCCCTATGAAGGCAGCTGATTTCCTGTCTACTGCATGCAGGAGTTTCGGAAGGGGGCAAAAGTGCAAGTGCTGCCCCTTGCGCCAGCAGTCTGTAAATGTATTGCCCTGCAGCATGTGTCCCGTCAGGCAGCAACCATTCAGTAAGTTAAGTGTTGTTGGTGCGGTAGCCTGTTGGTGTATAGAGTAAAGACAAAGTCAGTCCATCCATCTTCCACCTATCCCAACTGCCATAGGGTGAGAGTAAAGGTACAGCCTGGACAGGTCACAACAGAGAGACAGATGATCATTCACACCTGTGGGCAATTTAGCATCTTAAGTGATTAAGTGCATGTCTTTGGACTGTGGGAGGAAGTCGGAGCACAAACACAGACACGGGGAGAACATTCAAACTCCACACAGAAAGGTCAAAGATGTGGATTTGAACCTAAGACATTCCTGGATGTTAATAAGTCTAAATACTATAAAGAAAAATGGCAACATAACTGATTAAAAGAAGTGTAGGACACTGTCAATAATAGGATGCCTACACAATATTTTAAAAGCCAAACTTGAAAATGAATATAAATATGCCTTTAGCTTGAAATGCTTTTTAAAATGTTTTTATAGCTAGTTAGGGTCACAAATAACCTCAGTTTATAATTAATGCATATAGCATGATGCATATACTTGTATATTTTTCAGTGTACTAAGGAATGTGAACCACCCCTCCAAATATCCACCCCCTTGCTACTTTTTCACCCTGACTCCAGACAGGCCTGCGATTTCAAACAGGCTGTGGGCTGCAGAGCAGATTCCCATTCAGACATATAGAACATAAGGCACAAAGGCAGAGTCCTCTTCTACTTTGTCCTCACACAAATCCATGCAGTACAAATGCTCAAGGGTACACCGTCCTTGTACTAGTACCTGAAGGTCAGGCAGGAGAGTATTTCAGTCTCCACCACCATGTCCTACTGTAAGGACACTAAATCATGCATCTGTGCAGGTCATGCATCTCATGAAACCAGGGAGGACAAGTAATAACTTGTGATCCGTTCAAACATCTGACGCTTACAAAAACGATGTGCAAGTAGTGGAAATTACCAGAAGTATTAATTTCTGACCTACGACCCTGAAAAGAAGAGCAAAATGGATGGAGGGATTCATTTCTGGAAATGTTTTGACTTTTAACTGAAGATATGCAATCACGAAGGTATTTTTAATGTCTAAATTTAGGTTTCAGCTGTAAAGTATTGCAAAACAAAACATTTGTACAGACTCCTGTCACTGTAAACATTTGGTACCAGGTGAGGGGTAAAAATGGGATCCACCTCTTTGCACTTGAATATTTTTACTGTTCCTACATAACATGGCGAGCTCTGCATTTTTAATCCCTGCCACCATTGCCAGTTAGTGGTAATTAGGATTTAAACCCTATGTTGTACATGTATATCCACTGTAAATCATCAGTTAGGCAAGAGCTTGAACTTTGTTTCTCGTGTTATGCAACACTTTTGAGTTTTGAAGCGATCAAATAGACTAAATGATTGTTTGATTATGAGGTCAATTTTTTTAAAAAATGTTCATTCTTATGATTTTCACCCCCTACTTGAGGAATTTCTAGCAGATATAATCGGAGCATGTGAGTCGAGGGCAAACTGAGGGAGGTCTGTCATGAGACAAGAATTTAGTGAACAGAAGCACAAGGAAGAGGAGTTGGCTGAGCTCAGCATTTGGCAGTGAATGCCCACGACAGAACCTCCACCCTGTGGGATTACTGGTGGATGGCCTAGATTGCGACACAGACCTCCAGTCCTCCATCTTTTTCCCCTCCTCCCTCCGTCTCTCCTCTGAGTGGTCAACAGAGATTACACTCAGAGAATGAGCCTGGCAGTCAGACAGAATCACTAAGCATGTGACTGAGTGACACACAGGGGAGCAGGAGACAAAAAAGCAGTTCTCTTTCTTCAGTGCATCACATCTTTTCTCAAATTTATGCTTCATTTTCTGCAACGGACACATGGACAACCGAGTCTGTTGAATCTGTTTCACTCAGATATACAGACAACTTTGTCTTCAGAGTTTTCAAGCTGCAGATTTTACAGTGAAAGGCAAAGTTTCATGTTAATATTGAAAAAAAAAGACACTGGAGTGGCAATATTTGGTTTGAGTGCACAATGAGAAGAAACCGAAGCTCCTCAGCCTGTCGACTGTTAAGGATTAACGTGCAGGTTTGTATTTACTGATTGAGTAAACTGGTTCAAGCTTTAATCCCCTGAACGCTATATTGTGCAGAGTATCCTCATCATCATATTAAAACAGGGCCGGCACTGTGTGCTGCAGATTTCTCACACACACACACACACACACACACAGTCCAATCATCCCTAAACTGTGATGATTTGTTGCACCAAAAAAATAAAAAATGAAAATAATAAATGTGCTGCTGCAGTGGGAAAAACATGACCCACTGTACCAAACTGTATGTTTGTGTGCGTGAGGATATGCCAGGTTAATCTCTAGACAGTTCTTCTGTTGCTTGTTTACATGTAGGCCGGGACACATGGCTGCTCCCCTGAGGACAAATTAGCTAATATTAGCCCTCATACACCCACATCCTGACTGTGCGTCTCCAGTGTATTATACAAATATATTACAGTCATTATTACTCAGTGCCTTTTGTTTTTCTGTGAAAAACCTCTAAATATACTTAACTGGGCAGCTTGGGAAATTGGGAATGTGGGTTGCTGGTGCAGACACACCATATTGATTCTTTTTAGTGTTACATTATGTGCATCACCCATGTGGCACTGCGGTGGTTAGTGGTGAATGGTTAATTAGTTTCCCCCCTTAGGTTTGTTTATAATAATGCACCATATGGGGTTAGGATTTAGATGAGGTAGGCTCTTTCAAAATTGTACTTAGTTGAGGTAACCTTAAACGACTGTCACTCTCACTGACATAACACACTACCTGCCTGTGGGACTAAATTCCTACAGGTTTGTATTGCACCCCGAAGGTTCACCTTTTGTAACCTCTTCTCTGAAGTTCAGCAGATCAGCTAATGAGCTCTCTGTACCTGCACGTCCTCCCGACTAAGCAGCTACTTCAGGCTTCCTAAAGGTGTGCCACTCTGACGTAAGAGGATAAATATGCACAACGTAGACATCCGCTCGCAGCGACGGGCAGTCACGTCGCGCTCGTCTTCCTCGTCCCGGGTCACGCCCAGCTCCGCCCACAGCAGCTGCCGTCATCCTCAGAGTACCGTGTCATTCCCGCAGCTCGCGGAGATGCGCTACAGAGGCGGAGAGAGAAAGAAAAAAACCCAAAACATATTCTTGTGTTTTGGTCATCACTCTGTTTAACTTGTGGCTGTTTGAAAGCAGCACAAAAGTTGTTTTGTGTTGCGCTGATTCTTGTAAAAGTGATGCAACCACAAGTTTTGTTTATTTAAACTACACAGAAGTCCATAAAAGTTAAGAAAACTGTAAACAGAGTAGTTGGCCTTAACTTACATATCAAAAATTAAGAACACTCGTAATATTTCATTGTATTATATGAATTATGTGAACAGCAGGGACCAAATTTTATGTTTAGCGGTATCCGTGCTGCACAAAAGCCTCCAGCCACCCCTCATTTCTTTCTTGTCATTTTCTAAAGTGGTCTTGAGCAATAGTTCTCCAGGCTTTCTGAAGGTCTTTAAGAAAAGTTCTTTTTTTGGATATTGGCTGCTTTTCAGTCCTGTCCTTGTACCTGACCATTTTCAGAGGAATGTCCTCTTTGTTTGCTAAGCCAATTGACCGTGACCTGTTAATCATTCAGGCATAAAAAGGGCGCCTAACTCAAGGAATGAACCAGATTTGTGAGTACAGATAAGAAACTTAATACAAAAACAATTTTAAATGGTATCTTTAGGAACTTTGTTTGTTCCCATTTATTTGGTTGAATCTATAAAAAAAAAATGCCAAAAATAACACAGATTGACAGGCATAGAATATTATTTTTGTGCCAACAAGGTGATTCCTAAAGAGCTATTTAGCCAGAACTTATAGCTGACATATGACAGTGAGTGTCTACAGTCATCTGTAAAACACGGTGGAGGCTCTGTCCTAGTTTGGGTCTGCAGTTCATTCAGTGGTGCTTTGATGGAATAATGAACACAGAAACATAAAATCAGATTTTGATCCACCATGCACTATCATCTAGAAAGCACCTGATTGGCAACTGCTTCATTTTTCAGCATGACAATGATCCCAAACACACTGCCAATGAAGAAAAGACACACAATGGAACACTATCAGTCATGGATTGGTCTCTCCAGATCGCGAAGCTCAACATTATTGAAAGCAGTGTGGGTTCATCTGGACAGAGAACAGAACAAAAGGCAGCCAACATCCAAAGAAGAGCTTTGAAAGTCCTTCAAGAAGCCTGGAGAATTATTCCTGAAGGCTACTTATAGTAGTGTATAGTATTATATACATTTTTAATTACATCTAACATTTGTCCATGTCACATGTCACATTTGTCCATGAGAGATGTTCTAATTTTTCAGTTACTCTGCACTGTAGGAATGTATTTATGAGGCACTTTACATTGTATTTAATGCTAATTTATGTTTTAATTTCACTTCAGATTATTCTATTTTTTCTTCATCTATCCTAGAGCTACTTGGTTGTTACTTTACAAACAAAGTAACAGGTTTGTACAACTTTGTAAGAGTCCTTTGTTTGTAATGACTTTTACAAACAAAAGTCCTTTTAAGACATTGGATGCATAACTTTGCAGACTCCATCAGTCTCTTACAAAAGTTATAGCACTGTGTTGTTCAAACACAAGTCACTCCCATGTTAATGATTTTCATGGCTTCGTTCAGACTTGCACACAACAGCAGTGGAGAGAGCCACGGTGTTTGGGCAAGTGGGTCAAGTGACATATTGTGTGAGTTCAGAGTTTTCTCACTAACACATGGCACATGTATTGTAGGACACTTTGTTTTTGCACATGTTATTGCTGTTCAGGGCTTTTGTACTTTTTCTGTTTCAGTTTTGCAGTTCAATCATGCAGTAAAGTCTGAGTGTACTGTCTGGTTCATCTAATCTAGCAATAAAGCAACTGGTCTTTTTTTTATTACGCTGATTTAAAATAATAAAAACTCAGGGGTAGGCCTGCTGCAAGGGGCATCTTATCAGAAAAAACTCGATGTCCCTGTTAAACGTGTTAACTGCACGTTAATGTTTTTTTTGCACTTTAGTGCACTTTTAAATATGATGTTGATCAACAGTACTGAGAAGTGGTTTATCCACTGGTGGCATAGCACTGACCTTTGATTTACAGCGGTCATATTGTGAAATTATATTACCTGCTTTTCAAGGGCGATGTTTGTTTATCCTCACCATGTGGTTAACAAGGAATCATTAACAGCTGGTCTATTTGGGTCACCTCCTCATTCTCCTTGGTTTTCCCACCAAAACAGCAAATCATTAGATCTGAAAACATGGTAGACAATCTACGCCTTCAAGCAGTGAAGTATAATTTAGCTGGCACTGAGTTAATCAATCGTAAATTTTCCACAGCATGTGAGGGTATGTGGTTGGCCAAAACTTCCTCCAGAGACACGCGGCCATGCAAGAGTCTCCTTTCAAAAACCTGTCTGTCCTCCATCACCTTTTCAGTATCTTGTAAAGCTGTTTGACTTGTTGGGCAATATATTATTTGCTTTTATGCAATGATTGAGATGGATGACAACACCATTACTGCTCTTATGTCTCTTTATTAAATATATTTCAAACCAGTCAGAAATTTAGCCTGGCTTTGTTAGGAGATGATAAAATCCTCACATCAGCAACACTTACTGTTAACCCGCTACTTAATGTATTTCTCAAAGAGGAGTGGAAATGTCCTGAAGTTTCCACTGATTGCCTAGTAAAACTAGACTAGCCTTAAAGGTGTGGAAGGGTGGACCCCTGTACCTTTGGACAGAGTTGATCCACCATTTCCAGTGGTGTTTATTTTATTGTGTTCCAGAAGAAATGAAAGTCCACAATTTAATTCAGCTGCAGCCATCCACCCATCCCTTATCAGTTTTTTTGGACACCACCTTAACCACAACCCAATTATCCAAACACCTGTGTCCACTGTTTATATATAAACACAGTTTTCCTGCATCAATGTTTCCTGTGTGAACGGCGAGTTAAAACTGAATTCCACCTGCAACACAGCAAGGGCTGTTATCACAGTCTTCCCTCACGATGTCACAGTCCACAGACCCTCCCATTAAAAGATATTTCTCGTGTCATCATCCTCCGATAATACTTGTGAGATTACTATTTAAGTAATTAAAATGTGCAGTGGAATGAATATCTGCTCAACACTCTTCATGCAGCCATCTAATGGGGTGCAGTCTTGCTTGCCAGCTAATGTCCTGTAATTCTGACCTCACATATTTTACTCAGGAACCAAAACACAGGCTGGTTAGGTGCAGTTTCCACTTTAGTGATCGGTCCAACTTTGTAAGCAGAGGCTGTTGCTGGAATGTGTCTCTGTTGCCAAGATTTGCTGTTTAAAAAAACCCACCCAAAACTCTGAAATTAGGTGGGATTTCCTCAGTCCTGAAAAAATTTACAATGATGGAAGGGAAGTCATGTAGCAGAGCTGCAAGAAGCAACAGAGGCGTATTAAAGGGGTTGCACCAATCCTAAGCCTGTACAACTGTTATTTAAATGTGGCAGTGTGTGAAAACCCACTGAGAGCGTAACAGTGGCTTTGTTTAGCTGTGTCATCAGTACCCACTGTGCCTTGGCATGCTGACTGTATCTAAACTCGGTGCTGGCGATAAAGATATTAGGCCTGTGATGGAGATCTTGACGAACAGTGACTGTGGCTTTGAGGGGATTAGGGTTAGCTCAAGTCGGCTCACTGTTTGCATTTTGTTCACTCATGAAGTATGCACTGAGTGTACTCAGGTGCATGCTTGCCATCCATACCCCAGCTTTTTAATTTTTTTTTAAATGAGCTGAATAGTTGGATGACCACTATTTTGCTTTTTAGCTAATAATTTACTGAAATTAGGGTTAGCGTTAAAGGGCATCGCACATAATTGGCAATTTGTTTAACTTAATCTGTTACTAGTCTTGTGCTTTTGGCTAATGTAGAAAAAGCCAAAGGTCGCTGATTCCTTTTTAAGATACAATCTTTAATAATTACACAGTGTTGTTTATCCCACTCCTTTGAGAGTGTGTCAGCTGACTGTATGGTTGTGACTTTCACTATGTGGTTAAACTGCTTTCAACAATGTCTGACAAGCAGCTTTGGTGAAAGAAGACTGTGCCTCCTCCATCTTAAGCTGCAACAAAATTTGCTGACAACTGCCTGAGGAGAAGGCATACTTTTGGGGACAAGGTTTAACCTTTGTCCCCAACAGGTTGTAAGCGGAGACAAACAATGTTATTAGGACATTAATGTTCACTGATCTTATATATCAGTAACACTTGCTTTGGTTAGTCACTCAGTAACAACCTTATCAAGATCAAGATCAAGAGGATGATCTTATCGGCACCTCATTGAGACAAAGGATCTTGAATATAGGTCAGGCTCGGGGAACTTTATGATCCACAAGCTCAAAACATGACTGCTGATAACATCCTTTTACAGCCAAATAAAATACAACAGTTTGTTTGTTGGTGTGTGATAAGGTGTGATAGTATTTGCACAAATTCATTAAAGATCCTTTCTGTGACACTTATTACACCAAGTGTGTTCATTTGCAAGCTTTTGGTTGGATTTTGTAAGCTTGGATAGACCTATGTCGGTCATTTCACTGTGTTTCCAGTCTTTATGTCAAGCTCCCCAGATGATAGTAGCTTCATATGAGGTAAATTTGGAGTGATGTCTTTTATTTTATTCTTGCAAGGACTTTTCCTTGAACCATTCTTTTAATGCTCTTCTTGACCTACAAGAGGCAAAAGTGACTCACACGCTATTGATTTATCCAGACACCACGGGTAACTTTTCCACCTCGTTGTTAATTTTGGAAGAAGGTTGTAAACTTACTGCTCGAGTCCACACGCATTGTTCCTCCCCAAAATACAATGCATTACTCACACATTTACAGTCTCTTACTACGTGACCAACTAACAGTCTCAATGTCATGTGTGTCTGAATCACCATTTTTGTTTCAGGCTTGTTGCATCATCTCAGCTTTCATGGCCGGCTGAATCTAGCTCAGAGTCATGCAAACAACCTGGTTTGGGTGTGTGAAGTGAATAAAGCAGAGGAAGAAACAAATGTCAGGAAGCAGCCTACGGTCATGCTGTATTTGGTGTAAATATACTTCTGCTGACCAACAGCTGTCAGGGTGATCTTTGACTTTCAGTACAGAAAGCTAACTTTCTGCTCTGTTTGCACCGAACAGCGCACAGCGGTCATGAACTGTGAGATCAAATACACTTCAACTCGATGACCCCTTAATGCCATACAATACATAGAAAGATGCAGAGTGCACATAGCAGATTTCCCCTATGGCACTACTGTACAGGCCTACTGTGTTAGCAAAAGAGCTAAAAGTAGAAACAAAAACAAGAGAAACAAGAATGGAAAAAAACATGCTCCATTATTTATGTTATATATTCCCATTTTGACCTTTCTCTTTTTGACAGGTATTACATATTGGCCCTTTAGATCAGTTTAAGTTTTGTTTCTCTTTACTCAACACTGTGAAAAAAATGACTGGAAGTAAAACAACACACTGAGACAGACACACTGCAATCCAAAATGGAATTTAAAATTTTGAATAAAATTGGAAGGGAGTAAACTTTAACTCATTAAACAAGTATGTTTGAACATTTATCTTAAAGACCTCAAATCTGCCAAACGACCCGTGAAGGGTTGCAGGGCATACTGGAGGAGTTTGTAGATTTATGCTGTTGTAGAAGCTGACAGCTGCACCCACAAACACAGTCAGGTGAAAGTCCACTGCTGTTTATCATGTTTTGAGACACCGAGACCTACATATGCTGCACTAAAACTCTCACAGCGGGCAGCCTGTCAAAGTCCTGTCATTGGTTCACCCAGATAGGTGGGACACATGTAAGGATGATCCCTTTATAAATATATAGGTAATGCTATAGTCTCTCTATGTCCAAGCTGTCTAAGAATATTTTTGTTTGAACTATGCCCATCAGCATTGCTCGTGATGCTTTGCATTGTAAGTGCCTGGCCTGAAATTAGCATAGTGGTTATATTTTTCCCCATCCAATGCGCCTATTATCCAATGTGTTCCTATTGAGGGCCTCACATTACATGTCCACAGTGCATCTATTGTATCCTGACAAGGACCGTTCACACAGTCATTGCCAATACTAGCACTTATTAGCACATTCACAGTGTAACAGTCACACTCTTGCAAATGTGGAAATTTCCATAAAGGACCCCACACTGTTAGGGCATGTTTAATAAATGGAATGCATGGATTTAGGGTAGCAAACATGCAAAGGGAGGTAATCTACATAGATCCTGGTATATGTGCTAAGAGAGACGTTGCATCAGACATTGTCTTTCAAATAATTTGTATAGGGGGATTAACAGATGTTTCATGCTTTCCCTTAAGGTAACATCTGTACAGCTACTCACACAGGAACAAACCCTCTCTGCTGTGTTATTGATTATTGCTTTTACAGGACAAACTAGCTTTAATTAGACAATAGCAGTGCACTATCAAGGAAAGGCGGTATAATCTAAGGCGAAGGGAAGGGCTTCCCTTTGTACAGACTTATCTCCTCTTGGCCTCAAATCAAGGTTGTAGGCCTCTCAGTGGACAATGGCTCAAATATATTTAAAAAAACATAGTCACTTGCTGCAACTGCAAAAATGTGCAAACACTCATTTACGTCGATGATTTACAAGTTAACCATAGAAAAGAAAAGAAAAGAAAAGAAAAGAAAAGAAAAGAAAAGAAAAGAAAAGAAAGAAAAGAAAAGAAAAGAAAAGAAAAGAAAAGAAAATGCAACCACGCCAGTCAAGGTCTTTGTCCATAATGTGCGTGCATAGTGGAGAGAAGGAGTGCTTTTCCTTCCACCTGTCTATGAACGAACAACGTGAAACTTCAGAAGGTGCAATCCACGTCGGGAGAATGCAGACAGAGGACAGCGGAGAGGAGGATAATATACCACACAGCTTGACGTATGTGTGTGTGTGTGTGTGTGTGTGTGTGTGTGTGTGTGTGTGTGGTTGGTGGTGGTGGTGGTTACTAAACTGTATGCAGAATATTACTAAAAATAGGAACGCAAAAGTCCTAAAATAAGTAGGCCAATACTGGGTGGGAGTTCTTTTCAAGCACTTCACCCGTGAGCCTCGGCTCCCTCGTCACGCAACCGCTGGACGGCTGCATTCTCAATCCCACAGCTGCTGTTGCCCAATAGAGGCGGTAGTGGGGAAAGTGGGCCGGGCTGCACGCCCCAGGCTTTATAAAATTCCGTCATACATCAGCCTTGCGCTACACGTAAACAAAGCAACGGGTCTACGCTGTGTAAAAGAGAGAGTGCAAAAGTTTTGTGGACTTTTTTGGGGGGAAGTTTTCATTTCAGGACAATCATCGGCTAAACCAACAGGTAGGTGTTTCTTTTTGAAATAATAAGCTTAAAACAGAAAAAAAAGAAAAAAGGTTTTATTGTTCTTATGAAACTGTGCGCCACTTCCTAGTCAGTTTCCCTGCGTGTCTGAGCACGTCAGTTACCACTGTCGGTGCAAAACCGCTGAAACGCAATTTAAATAAGAAACGGCAGTATTATGTCTTTTCTTTTTTTATTTTAGAAAAATGAGAATTTTGTTTTTATTTTGCATATTGAAAATAGTTGCTTTTACAGGTCCAGATGCATTTTCTGGGAGCGCTTTCTCATACTTTCAGGGCATGTTTCTAAAAACAAAAACCAAAATAAAACAAAATTCTGTGCCATGCATCACGTAGGAAGGCCGCCGGTGTGCACAGAGGTAGAGGATCTCCCATATATATCAACATGCTGTTTACACGTGACGCTGGTGGCACGCGTGTACACATGAAACCTGAAGCTTTTATTATGTCAAATCTTGCACTAATTATGAGGCCAGATAGTTGTATAACAAATCCTCTTTGCTTTCTAGCCTTGGTATTAATGAAACAAACAAACAAACATGCATGAGGGTGGGGGAAGAAAGACTGGGCAGTGCTGACTAAATCAAAGAATCAAACATTTTCTTTATTGACTTAAGGTATTAATGGCAGTGTGCCACAAAGTATGAAGCCTGTCCTTCGCTGCTTGCTATCAAAACAAGACTGATCCCCCCCCCTTAGACCAGCGTGACCTCACTAATTTACAGTAGCAATAAAGACGCCCACAATTTGCTATCTCTTACAGTCTGAAAATGTAGGTCTGTAAGAGCTTAGTCCAGCAGTCCTGCTGCTGCTCTGCCGATATTTCAGAACCAGGGATTTGACAGATTAAGCGAGTTCCCAAAGATTAGGGAAGCAATCATTGTTTCTGCAGATGGATGCAGCAGACTCGTGGATTTAAAACTATATGGAGGCAGCGTAGGGAAGGATGACCTGGCCTTGATTCTGGCGCTCTGAAATTGAGACTCGGTGTCCAAATCTAATCACTACATATGCTTCTCTCTGTCAGCGAACAAAGAGAGTTTGAGCACATGCTGTTTTGCGACTTGGATGTTGAGGCTTAAAGCATCGTGTCTTCTCTCTGGATCGACTGTGGAACACAAGTGCTGATGGTTTATAGGCATGAGCCAGAGTTGTTGCGTTTTTCCCCCTGTAAAGCTCAAACTACACTGCCTTATTGTCAGTTGATTTTTATTTATTTATGTATCCCAGGAAGCCTGCTTTTCAGGAGCCAAAAATTGCCCTCATCAGTCATTAGAATCACTTGGTGTCAAAGCTTGAAAAGCTAAAGTCTTAACATCTAGTCAAATTGTCAACAAGTTCCTGTCAGTAACATATAAAAAATTTCACGCATTCGACTTTTGAGCTGTATTTTGAGGATCATCTCTTAGAAACGTATATCCTCCCTCTGTTTCCTGTTCAAGATTGCATAACAGTCTCACTTCTGCCAAGCCAAAGCTGTTTCAGTGATTTTTTTTTTCTTTTCGTTTTTTCCTTCTCACAACATTTTCTAACAGAGAATTTGCATGTTGGAACGTGCAACTGTCGCCACTGATCCCAGATAGCCCTGAGTCTGGTTTAAAGAGAGCCCCCTGCTGCAGCAATGCCATAACATTTCCGTGAGGACGCACACTCCTTAAAATCTAGCTTTCCGTGCGTGTGGCAGCTAACTGACAATCTGATAATTATCATGTGCCAAATGCTGCAAGCATGCAGCCAAGTTTAAGGAAGTGATTGTGCCACAATATTAAAGCAGTAGAGTATTGCATTATAACGAGACTCAGTGTTGTTCACTTCACTTCATGTTATTCATTGATGTTAACACCTGTCGGGGGTTCTAATGTAATGGGAGATCGCTGAATATTTATCTATTTCCATGACGGTCATTTCATAAAACATGCTACAGCAGCAGCACTCGTGTCATGTTGCTTGGGATTGGGATCTGTGTGAATAAACTAACACGTCCCCCTTTCTGCGCTCCTTTCAAAGAGCTGAAGCATGAGCTCAGCTTGGTGGACAGCTCAAGGGACATCACAGGTGTAAACAGCAGGTGACCTAGTTGTCTTAGTCTTTTGCCCGCTCAGACCTTCTCTCCGACGTCGACGTCTTGGAAGGTAGTGAGGGTAGCCAAGTAGGAGAGGAAATACATTTATTTTGATCACTTACTAACTTTTTAGTTTTTTTTTCCATTTGGAAACAAGGGACCACGTTCGTGAGCAAATCAAAGTACGGGATACCTGCAAGTTCCATAAGATTTCTAATACATATAAAACAAACATTTGCTATATTTTTACTTTCTTTTCCATATGGGGGAACTTGTCTGGTTTTATTTTTGCAGTGTTCTGCAAAAATAGGCTTATAGTTTCCCTCATGTTGACATGGAAACTTTTTTCATATTATATAATCTAAAATGGCCTGAACATTTTTTTTCTTTCCTTTCGATATGAAGATCATCAACATGGTTTCTGTTACATGACTCTGGAATCTCTGTGGGGGCTGATCTCTTGTCCGCTTCAACAAAGCTCCTGCAGTGTAATCACAGCCACGTTTCAGAAGGCCACAGCGGACAAATGAACCTGTTGTTTGATACTCCTCTTCCTCTACAGCACTGAGAGCTGGCTGGTGCTGGTTTGTGTCAGAGCAACATGGGTGTACAGGTGTTTGTGTGCATTCTGCCAGACAACCATATTCAAAACCTAATGAATCACTTCCTCTAAATGATAAACTTGACTGACTACTAGTTCTGAAAGTTATTGATTTTTCCGAGACCATTTACTAAGACAAACCAGAGACACGAGAGCACAAAAAGACGCTGTTGAAGCCTGGAAATGGCAAACATAGCGACTGCAACCAAGCAGAAACCAAGATCAACACAGAAAGTGACAGGATGCATGGAGCGCCAGCAGGGAGCTGAAAAGAAGCTGGGATGTTTAGATGGAAACCAGGGTGTCAGTTGCTTCCTGTATGTGGCTGTGTGTCTTGGTCAGTCATGTCCTCCCTTCAGCTGTGGGGAGAAGAGGGCAAGCCCCCTGGCTCGCAAAGGCCAGCAGGCCAGTGGACAAAGGGCTCTCTTAAACGGGCTAATTTGATTTGCATGCAGAGCCACAGCCTGCATACTCTACTCCAACACAGCATCATGATCCACACAGTTTGGCTTCTTCTTATGCTCCCTTTTTTTTTTTCTGTCTTTCTCAGCCCTCTGTACCTCTCATCTTTCTCTTTTAATTTTGTCATTAAACAGGGCTTTAGTGTTCTTTTCTGAAACACATGCCCAATCCTGAAACCTGGATTAGGGTCTTTTTCATCTCGAAGTTCAGTGGATAATCAACTTGAGTTTTATCTTCAAAGTGCATGTGTAGTGGATTTTGATTGCCACACGGTATTTTTTTTTAAAAAAATCTTTCAGTAGGGTGAGAATAACTCAGAAATCACGTGCCATCATTGCCCTCACTGCCAAACCTCTTCTCCTGTCAGCCAGCTGTGTAACCCTGTCTTTCAGGTTATCTGTGTGTTTGTAGTGTAGGAGGTTCTCAGGTGTGGCCCGTTATGTGATCCACATGTTATAGCAGATAATGGTTGCAAGCCTGTGCATGTGTCTATGTACTTGCATGTATGAGTGTGTGTCCTTGACTATATTAAATTTAAACTCTTGTTGATTTTGTGTGGCAAAACACACCCAGCCAAAGTTCAAGAAGGCCTCATTTTATTGTCTGCAACTCCTAAACTCTGCTGAAAGTCTCCCAATGGTCACTTGCAAAGAGCTTTGAGAACAAGTGAAAAAGGGGAAAGGCCACACTTGAAGCTTTTGCTGGAGTTTAATAAATATTTGAAGTTTCCAGACTCCTACACTGTACTTTAACAGGCCTTTTTTTTTCTTTTACTTTTTAACGATCATGGATTTGAAAAGCTTGAACCTCACACGCATGCTTGAACCAGTCATTAACTAATTGCTCTGATTTTTTTTTTTTTCCCCAGACTCTGCAGCTCTTTGAAATGGATGATATCCAGGTTGTTGAGTCCAAACCTCTGCTGGTTGACAGGGACCTGACGGTATGTTTTTTTTCTGTTTTTTTTTTCTTCTGTAAAACGCCAGGTCGCATTGTTTCAAAGTAACACACAGATGGATCTCGATCTGCTTGAGTACTGCAGCGTTAAGCTTTGCATGCTTTGTGCTGATTTCTTTGTGCCTCTTTGCTTGGCCGTTCTTTCACATTGGTGCAGATTTTAAGGTGACTTACTGAATACCACATCCTCTGAAGTCTTGTGTTTTTCTGCCCTTAAACTATCAGGGTTGCAAACCCCATCAAAGTGGTACCCCAGAGCAATACAAAACATGCCCAAATCATCTCTCTTTCAAAAATACCACTTTTGGGATAATGGCGCTTTTATACTAGGAAGAACTCACTGAGTTTATCATAAAAATCTACATAAATTTCCAAAATATGCAATTAGGTTGTATGTGGTCAGGAATAAATGTAGTGAGAAAATAAGTCCCTTGCACATAATTTGTAATTTTTTTTTTTTTTCTTTGGACAGTTCAAGTTCTGCAGTTGAAATCATGCTTGATTTGGCCTTCAGGATATTAGATTATAGCTTGTTTCACCCTAATCACATTATGTTTTCTATTTATTCCTCTTTTCTCTCTTTCCAGGGCTTGAGAGAGGCTGTGCAGCAGCTTGTTACTAAGGTATGTTAGCAGACACACAAATTAAATACTTTATTATTCCCACCAGTTGTGACTCCTACCAGTTAAATCTAGTGTTTGGTTTTACTGTATATTAGAATATAATTGTGCCTTGAATGGTACCATCTAGTGGCTAATAAAAGGAAATACTTTAATATTTATTAACATAGCTGTTGCTGCTGCAGTGTCCCATCTGTTTTGGTGCTGAGCTTTTATCTGCTGTGATTTTTATTAGGACAGAAATCTAATTGCGGTTCCACTAGTGGAGCTGATCCACTGAAAGTGATAAAATGCATGTTGAACTGGATTTGATGACACAGGCTATCAGCAGTTTCACTTTCCTCAAGATCACTTGCAGATAAAAGTTTTGCACAATATCTGGGAACTATCCCAACACCCAGGACAGACCTCCTTGTAGTCAGAAAACATTTACTGCCTCTTGGATCTGCATTGTTTTCAAGTAATCCCAAGACAACAGTTTCAAGAAGCGCATGTGCTCCAACTTTTTAAAAAAAAAATCTTAACTTCATGTGAGGTTAAGGGTCTTATGCTCAGGTGGTCAGTTGATGGGGATCTTTTACCGAGATTCTGAGCTCCATCAAAGCCTTCCTGACTTACTTTGCTGTGACACTGACAGATTGGATGACTTAAAGTATCTAGGGCAAGTGTTTGATGTCTCTGTAGTGACTAAGCTTCCAACAATCAGTCACATAGGATTAGCTGAGGCTGATATTTTTATCAGTTCATTCTTAAACACCTGGACCAAAAAAAAAGTTTCACAGATGTGCGTGTATGTTTATGAAAGCCCTGTGTGTACACACACACACACACACACACATGCGCATTACCTTGCAGGATTATCTCGGCTGTGTAGCCTCCGTGCGTGATGCAAAGGTGGAGGGTGGGTGGAGCAAGTTGTGGTGAATCCTGTACATTACATCCAGTAAATAGGTTTTACACCTCCTTGGATGTTCCTCTCAGATATATCCCATGCAGTTAGAACTGGTTTGGTGGGAAAAAAACAAACGTACTACCTAATAGGTGCTATATCCTTGACCTACTGGTAGGTCACAGTGGAGCACCTTCACAGAAACAGTTCAATTTTTAAATGATATTTTGGTAGGAAGAAAATAATGGTTATGTAAAAGTAATTGTTAGCTAATGATTCCGGTACATATTTATAGATATTTACATTTTTATAAGGCCATTTTTGTATGTTATTCTTAACAAACATTAGATGACAAATGGCTTCTCTTTCTTTTTTTTTTCTTGAAATAAATTTTATTTCATGAATTTTGTCAAAATTACTGAATGCATGGAGACAATTTAGAAAAATGTCAGTGACTTTCATCAAAAGGCTTTGAGCTCAGTCTAGTCTTGAAGGATTTGTATTTCACTAACACTAAGGTAAACCTTTATTTTTGTAAATGTTCTCCACTAAATATAGCTGAATAATGGCTGCTGTCTCATTTATCCATCATGTTTCCCACTCGTCACATGCTCATACTTCATGTTCATCATGCCAGCGCAGTAGCTGATGCCCCTCTGTCTGACATTGGCTGATCCAATTTAGGGATATCTTCATCTAGAATTAGCTTGTTTTGACCAGCCTGCAAGGCACCATGGGAGGAGAGGAGCTTAGGCCAACTGGTAAGCAGCAGGCGTATAAAATGCAGCTCTCAGTGCAGGGCTAAACAACTTCAGAGGCTTATCAACTCTTGGATCGATAGCTCAGGGAACCACTGTAACTACAGTTTTCACTAGCAAGCGGTGTTTAACTCCTTTCCTGCAAACATGGTTCTGGAGGATCCTGATGTGGAAATGATTGTTGCTGAGATTGAAGTGACCGTGAGTAGACTAAAAGCTTTATTAAAATGTTTGCGCTGAGAAGTTTCCAGTGGATTTGTGGGATTATGCTGCCTGCTGCACAGTAGATTCTAAAGTTTGAGTTGTTGCATAGGTGCTAAACAAAAAAAGCTTGGAAAAATGTGTTGCATTTTAATGAGTTGTGCATCTTTGAAATGGTTTTGCTTATTTTTGTTTGTAAAGTAGATAAAAAAAAATAACTTAAAGGTGTGAAAAACCTCTAGATAAAGCATTGAATGATTGTGTGGGTAAACTGGTGAAGATCCAATCATTTAGAATTTTTTTTTCTCCAAATGATGGGCTTATTTCATGCCATTTGTTTAACAATAAAGGGATTTTCATTGTGATGGCAAAGGCTTTTGGTTTACCACACTGACCATGTAGCTCTGTTGTTGCATTAAGAATCATGAAGTAACTTTTATTTTATTTTTAATTTCCTCTATCTTTTGTAACTTGGAGTTATAATCCTTAATATGGTTGCGCATTCTCTATAAACTGTATTTATCCATAAATAGTCATCCAAGCTTGGCCATGTATTTGTATCTATAGGAGCATGATGTGGAGACTCCTCATGGAAGAATTCACTGTACAATGAAGGGGGTACCCAAGGGGGACAGACCGGTTATCCTCACCTTCCATGACATTGGACTGAACTGTAAGCCTGGCTCCTTATTACCTCTATCTGGATGAAGCATCTGCTGCTGTACCTAAAGCCTTGTGTGTATTGAATTATTGTACCAATTAAAATTAAATTAGACTCTCTGAACTAACGCTATATTTAGTTTTTTGCATCACTGTATCTAAGCTGGACCTGTAATCCTTTCATATATTGACACATTCTCTATAAATTGAATTTATCCATATGGTTATTCTAGGCTTGGTCATATTTATGTATCTAGACTCCTCATGGACTGTTCAGGGTTTCTGACACTTTTTTTTGTAATGGTCAAATTTTGCAAGAAAATTGCTCACAGCACCTTCATGTTACTAAAAAAAAAAGGAAACTTGCTCTCATATTTAGACCGTTTGAGTTCTTTTATCCCCCTCAGTTGAGTACCTCTTATCCACCTCCACCATGTTTTCACTGATTTCCAGACAAAACCTGCTGGAACACTCTCTTCGATCATGAGGACATGGCAGAAATCATGCAGCACTTTGCAGTGTGCCATGTTGATGCCCCAGGGCAGCATGAGGGAGCAAACACCTTTTCCACTGGGTGAGCCAGACTTACGCACGCAGACACGCATACACACATACACACATACACACAGCCACAAATGCATGCAGACACTTGATGTATGTCAAGCAGTCTGTGACCTCAGAATCAACTGGTAGAACACTGCGGATGTGCTTAAGGCGACCTAATTTGACAAGTATGTAGCAAGAACCGGGCGTTTATCTTGTTCAGGCTAATCTCTGCTTTGATGGTAGGACTTTGCCTGAACACAGCCTCCTGTTAGGTGCTGATAACGGCAATATAAGACTATAAATGATTAGACAGTGTCTGGAACAATATCCTCTTTGTTTTCCAGGTATGAGTACCCTTCTATGGATCAACTTGCTGAGGCTCTCCCGCTTGTCTTAAAGCATTTTGGGTAAATTGAGCTCCAGTTGTCACACTGACATTTCACCTTTTATATTTGAGACATTTTCTAACTGGTTGTTCTAACAGTACCCCTCTACCTTTGTGCACACCAGCCTGAAAAGTGTCATTGGAATGGGCATGGGAGCCGGGGCCTACATTCTGACCAGATTTGCTGTGAGTTTAACCCTTGCTCGCTCTGTCACAATTAATAATTTCAGTATTAATCAATAATGGATTAGCAGAGCTAGCTAATGGGTTTCTGCTTTTTTTTTTTTTTGGCAAAACACCACTGCTTATTGCTTGAGCCACAAAAGCCTCAGGAATGTACAAGATCAGCTGAGCACTAACACTGTGCACAATAGGAAGTCCCCTTCTGTTCACACAATGCTGGCAGAGATGCAGCATTTGACTTTTTTGCAGTATTTACTTTAACCAGTTCTATATTGTACAACACAGCACAATATAAGGAACATCTCCTTAACATTAAAGAGTTTTAGAGTAAAACGCTATCCTCACACAGTTAGGCAACAGTAAAAACAAAAAAAGACAATCAACACAAGATATTTTATCATTTTTGGGGACTTATATTTAGCTAAATGCAGCACTGTGTGTCAGTTTATTTCTAAAGTTCATATTTATCTTTTAGCTGGACTATCCAAATATGGTAGAAGGCCTGGTTCTCATCAATATCAACCCATGTGCTGAAGGATGGATGGACTGGGCTGCACACAAGGTAATGCAACACAGAAATAATATACACATATGAACACCTATAACAGTTTCCAAAAACTATTGTAACTTTGACTTTTAGACTTGCAGAAACATTAACGCTAATCTTTTATTTTATTTTTTATTATTTTAGATCAGTGGCTGGACCCACGCTGAGCCTGAAATGATCATCACCCACCTGTTTGGAAAAGTAAAGATTTAAAGTATCTCTGTAAACTGGAACTAGGCTTTTAGTTTTGTTTTTTTAGGTTGTGGGTTTAACACATCTTTGTTTTGGGTACCACAGGAGGAAATCCACCATAACCATCACTTAATTGCCACATACCGCCACCATGTCATCAATGACATGAACCAGTTTAACCTCCATCTCTTTGTCAAGTCCTATGAAAGGTAAGCACAGCAAAGTTGGGTCACATGGCATTCTAACACTAAACTAGTTTTGATATATAAATGCTTCATGATGTAATCCTTAAGATTTCTCTCACTGTAATGGATTGTGGCTCCATGTGGTAGAGTTTACATATTTGCCCCCTCCTAGGAGGTAACCCAGAACCCCTGTGGGGTTGTGTCAGGGAGGGCATCCGGTGTAAAAACGTAGCCAAAGTAAAACATTTGTGAATAAGGGAGCAGTTAAATGTAGCTTTTTCTGCACTCTAACGGATGTATCTGTCCTGTCTACAGTCGAAGGGATCTGGAAATTGAGAGGCCGGTCCCTGGAAGCCACGCCAGAACCCTCAAGTAAGTTATCAAACGGCATCGGTTTAAATTAATTTTTAAAAAAAAAATTAAATATGAAAACATTCACACAGTGAATGTGTGCCCTTTATCCAGGTGCCCTTCCCTGCTGGTGGTTGGTGATAGTTCTCCTGCTGTGGAGGCTGTGGTAAGTTCACATGGCCATTAAGACGAGGCTCAAGTGCTAATGATTAGACTTCCCAGTGCCGTTAACACACTTTAACTTGTGCTGGACGTGTTTTCCATTCGCTTCAGTCATGTGTTTAAGCCCAAGAGATATGCAAGGTTAAGCACTTAAAGACAACAGTTTAACATGTCTTAGGTAAGAACTGAATTGGAAACAAAAATAGAAGGATGCAGATCAGCTTTAATCTGTTAAAGTTAAGAGATTTGTGTGAATGTTGCTGCTTTCAGCTGAGGAATGGCCCCAAATCCCCCAAAGACCATTACTTATTTATTAGTTATAAGTTAAGTATATTGCATCATTAAAACCTTATTGTTAATTTCAAGTTAAAAAAACAATAGTCTTTTAAAATAGTGTTATAACAGCCTTTATGTCAGATATCACCACGTCATATGCTTTAATAATGTGTTTTATTTGTACCTGTAGGTTGAGTGCAACACTAAGCTGGACCCCACAAAAGCAACCCTTCTTAAGGTGAGGGACCCCTTTCTTTCCTTCTGTCCTGTCCCTTACCCCGCACCTTGTGTCTCATATTCTTGTTCAGATTATAACCCCCTTGATGGAAACTCATCTGCTGATAAGATTCCATTGGCTCAGCATTTACCTGGTGATATATTAACCAGTGGTATGACAGCACTTGAAGTGGGTGCATGTACTGCATGTTCAAATTGGACTTAATGAGTGCTGTGGGGGGTAATGGTGTGTATCTGCTGCCACAGAAGTGACAACATGCAAAATCCTAATTATGTGTTTTTTACTCTTCTTCCCCAGATGGCTGACTGTGGTGGCATGCCCCAGGTTGACCAGGTGTGTATGTCTGTGGGACAGAAAATGAGGTGGGGGGGGGACAAAGCACTGTGAGACACTGGGCAGGCTGGATAATCGGCACACAGGGTCAGGTGGAGGGGTGGATGGTGTAGGAGGGTGGCACTTAAGAGCATTAACAAGTACCAGACATGGACCACAGTTGTCAGGTTGTAATCCTCCACACTGCACAGCACCTGTTCATAACAGCTGTCATATCACAGACCCTGGGAAGTAAGCTGCTGGTTGAGAGATTGAATCTGTCAGTGTTATGTAAACAAATATAATAATTACTGACAAGATGAATGATTATCTGTATCTTTATGTTCTTCTCTGCAGCCTGGCAAGCTGACGGAGGCTTTCAAGTACTTCATTCAGGGCATGGGATACAGTAAGTATTCAACACTTCCAGCATTTTATTTAAGTGCAGAGTAGTTCTGAGAGATGTTTATATTTAAATTTGCATCTTCCAACTTGCATTTAAAAGCACTGAAAAATGTCTGCCACTGTTGCAGATTTATTCTGTAAAAAAAATACCTTTACTGCCACCTTGTGGTGAGATAAAGATCCTTTTGGCCTTACAGTTCACCTTGTCCAGTGTTGGTGTTGGCATTTTGTTATACTCATGACATTGCTGATACCCACTGTCAGTAATGTAATTGCTAGTTTATAATATGTTACACCTTACGCATTCCCATATGTCAGCACAAATACCAATCCTAAAAAGGACATGCGCAGGATCTTGGCTCTCAGCTGTCACATTCTTCTGTCTTTTGCATGCCAAAATAAACTATTTCTAATTAACTAATGTGCATACTAAAGTTATAGCGCATTCTGCAGTTTTTGTCATTTGTCACATGTGCTTCAAACTGGGGTCAAAGCATGTTTGATTATTCAGATACTTGAAGAGCTTGTGTGATGCAGGTGACTCAATTGTTTCATTAGTGACTTTAAAGCAATTACTGAATTTAGGAACAGCAATGCGTGACATTACCAAATTACACACAGCCCTTATCCTCTTCACCCCTCGTGTTATTTGAATAGGGCATGTACTTGCTGTGATGTAATTAATACTCTAAGGATGGACCATATGTGCACTCACTGGCCACTTCGTTATGTACACCTGTTCAACTGAACTCAATGCAAGTATCTAATCAGCCAATCACATGGCTGTAATTCAGTGCGTTTAGGCTTGTAGACAAGTTCAAGATGACCTGGTGAAAATATTTTCTACTTCTAAAGTATAAAGTACTCACCTCAGTGTGAACCTTCATTTGATAATCATGACTGATGCATTTACAACTGAACAAATTTTAACTGCCCACCTTCTGTTGGGTGGCTTGCTTTATTTCTAACACATGGTGATTTATATGCTCACCATACACTTACAAAAATTCTGCAAACCTTCTTTAAGGTTATAATGAAAGGTATCATTTAAAAATCTCCTGTGTATTATTTGAAAAATATAGAAGCAAAACGGGCACTTAGTAAATTCTACTCCTCCTCCTTCAGTGCCTGCTGCCAGCATGACCCGCCTTGTTCGCTCCCGCACTGCCTCTGGCTCCAGCGTCACCTCGTTCGAAGGCAACCGCTCCCGCTCCCACACCAGCGAGGGAAACCGCTCCCGCTCCCACACCAACGAGGGCCGCAGCCGCAGTCACACAGCTGAGAATCCACATGGCCGCTCCCACACAGATGGCTCCATGGACACCACGGCCAACAACAACGTGGACCAAGCGGTCACCAAGTCCACCGAAGTGTCCTGCTAAGTGACCCCTCCACTCACCGGATATCCAAACCACTCAAGGTCCCCTTCCGTTTATGCTGCGCTACCTCTAATTCACACCTGGCGAGCATACCTGGAATTGTTTTAAAAAAAAAAAACCAAACATAAAAAACGCACAATGGAAACTCACCTGCAGACTTCTCAGTGCAGCTGAGTTGCCCCCAGTTTGAAAATACATTTGAGTAGGAAGTTGAGGTCATGTTTGTTTATTGGAAGTAGAAAATGTGTGAGGCCTCTTTCTGAGTTCAGAGTGTAATAGGAGGCAATGCAGCATTTGGGGACATGGAAGCAGAGAATGTTGGAGAAAGCTGTGGCTAAGCGTACACCAGCTTGTAACATAGCTCTCATAATGCACACAATAATTAACCCGTTTCATCTTTCCCGCATCCTGTTTTTATCCATTTGACCATATTGACACAGCTTTCTCAAGTATACCTGACTGTAAATGTCTGTTTCCTGTTCTTACTGTAATTGTTTGATCATTTTTCTTTTATTTTTCATGTACGAGTTATCGTTCGTATGTAGGAGCAGATTTGTAGATGTGGAGAGAGAATGGGGAGGCACTACACATAACTTTGAAAATGAAAGGGCAGACTTCAAAGATATCATGCACAGCGAATTGCTTCACAGTGCAAATGTCTTTCTTTTCTCTTTGTTTTTCTCAAGATTGTTAAAATATTCACAGGTGAATTAAAAATTGATCCAAAAAAAGAAGATAATTCTAAGTGCATTCCACTGAGACTGTAAACTTTGTCGTCAATCAAAAAACACTGGAAAAACAAATGCTAAAGCTTTTACGTCACACGGTTTATTAATGGATCAAAAACATTTCTCGTTTTGATTTTTATGATGATTTCTATGCAATCAATGTGCCATGGAATTGTTCACCTTTTTAGATGTGCTGCTTCTATATGTGTGTGGATTCTTGAGTGAGTGAAGAAAGAGGTCCACATGTAAACACAAGGATAGCCATAGAACTTACCTGATACCTTCTACTCCTGTATTTTACTTGCACTACTGCAACATTTGACATTGTAGAACACATACATACAGCTTTGTAAATACACAACCTTCTAACGTTGTAGAAAAGCATTAAAATGACATAACCATTTGTATTTATTAAAAAAATGACAATAAAAAGCGTGTAACAGAATGTCCCTGATTGTCTTTATTGCATATGAACATGTAGTCCCGGGGATCTCAGTTCATCTCTGTGTATAAGGAAAATGAAATGTATGAAGGAAAAAAAATCTGCAAATATACTCTTTTCACTTGTGAGTTTAAAGGCAGGCAAGCAATGTCTTTTTGCGACACCCCCAAAAATAACAATGTATTATTACATATGCCAAAAGCTACATAAATAAATTAGACCTTCAATATTTCACATGCTTGGTCAAATATTTTCATTTGCAAACAGTTCTTTAAATAGTCTTCAAAGGCACACCATGCTTTATGAATCCATTCTGGGGACACATTTAATATTTACAGATTTTTCCAATAGGAAAAAAACCCCAACAAAATCCCTTACACATACTTGGACTAACAAATTAGAAAAGACATAGGAAATGAAAGTCAAGAAAAAGTTAGAAAGCTTTGTGCAGACTGCATAACAGACAGGTCCCTTCTTAGTTCACAACCTCTGGGTACCCATAATAATTCTCCAGGTCAGCAAAGATGTCATTGGGGTTTTTGCAGCTGAGGTTGCAAAAGCAGGCCTGAATCCACAACATCTTCCAGGTGAATCCCGTCCCATTAGGACACTCAAACTCCACGTCAATGGTCTTGGATTTGTAGGGGATGCAGCAGCGCTCATCCGTACAGATGCCGCAGTATTTGGGCCGGTAGGCCTTCTTGCTGGTGCAGCCAGAGATGGTGAGGTTTGATGGCTGATCTTCCCTGTAGATATTAAGACATTTCTTTCCTGGCTGAGGGAGGAAAGAAACAGGTTTTAAATCTTGAAGTGTTTCAGTTTCATCAGTTGTCTTAGGCAGGTGCTTTTACTACCTTGATGTGTTTGGTGATGTCGACCTCACATGGCCGCAGGTTACAGAGACGAGACTCCTTAACCATCTCACATTGGTCGTTGGTGTTGGAGATCCTCATGGACAGGCCACGCCCACAGGTCTTTGAGCAGGGGCTCCATGAGGTAGTTTGGGTAATACAGTTCTTGTGCCAGCTCGTGGTCTCGGGCGGGTAAACTAGAGCAGAAAGAGGTGTGGCAAATAGATTATCATTCTCCAAGTGCTGCAGGTTTGCTACAGCTCTACTCCATTTGACCAACCAATAATTAAGTAACGTAGTAAAGACAGAGTGATGGGAAAAAAAAAAAGACACTGCACAGCGATTCTACACTATCAACTAATCATATGTCCTCTTATGTTAACACTTTTTTTTTCTTAAACAAAATAAACATAACTGTAAAGAGAAGCTCAAGTAATTCAGCAGATTAAACGGTTTTGATAAACTGTCTTGGTTCCCTTTTTAATATTCAGAAAATTCAGATCCTGCACCTGTGACGTTTGAGAACGCACGTGAGGCACAGTAACACTGCCTCCCCTTGTGTTCTTGTGTTGCATCTGGTTTTAATCTGAATTGTTAAATTGTGTCTGCCTAGAAGTCTGGATCTAATTTGTTTCCTTATGCAACACAAAGAGATCTTCAGTCACTTTCATGCCAAACGACTGGAAACTGGACATGACCCAAAAACAGTGTGAGGGCTTCCACAGGAAAGGATTGATCTGTCACTCACATGCTTACGACAAAAACATTCTTCATGGTATGTCTGGACTACAAGCTGTACTCGCACAGCTATTTTGTGAGGTGCAGTTTAAAACACACAACAGGAGTGGTTTGTGGGAAATTTTGACCGTTCTTCCAGAAGCGCATTATTGAGTTTAGACACTGATGCTGGATGAGAAGGCCTTGCTCACAGTCTCCGCTCTAATTCATGCCAAAGGTGTTCTATCGGGTTGAGGTCAGGACTCTGTGCAGGCCAGTCAAGTTCTTCTACACCAAACTTGCTTATCCATGTCTTTATGGACCTTGCTTTGTGCACTGCTGCGCAGTCATGTCACAGGAAGGGGCCATCCCCAAACTGTTCCCACACAGTTGGGAGCATGAAATTGTCCAAAATGTCTTGGTATGCTGAAGCATTAAGAGTTTCTTTCACTGGAACTAAGGGGCTAAGCACAACTCCTGGAAAACGACACCACACCATAATCCAAACTTTACACATGGCACAATACAGTTAGACAAGTACCATTCTCCTGGCAACCACCAAACCTAGACTCATCCATTGGATTACCAGATGGAGAAGCATGATTCATCACTCCAGAGAACACATCTCCACTGCTCTAGAGTCCAGCGGCAGCATGATTTACACCACTGCATCTCATGCTTTGCATTGCACTTGGTGATGTAAGGCTTGTATGCAGCTGCTTAGCCATGGAAACCCATTCCGAGAAGCTCTCTACGCACTGTTCTTAAGCTAATCAGAAGGCCACATGAAGTTTGGAGGTCTGTAGCAATTGACTCTGCAGAAAGTTGGCGACCTCTGCGAACTATGCACCTCAGCATCTGCTAACCCCGCTCTGTGGTTTTACATGGTCTACCACTTTGTGGCTTAGTTGCTGTTCCCAATCACATCCACTTTGTTATAATACCACTAACAGTTGACTGTGGAATATTTAGGAGTGAGGAGATTTCATGACTGGACTTGTTGCACAGGTGGCATCCTACCACAATACTATGCTGGAATTCACTGAGCTCCTCAGAGCAACCCATTCTTTCACAAATGTTTGTAGAAGCAGTCTGCATGCCTAGGTGCTTGGTTTTAAACACCTTATTGAAACACCTGAATTCAATTATTTGGAATGAATATTTTTGGCAATATAGCGTACTGTACTACACTACTAGTGTTTATATTGTTTATATTCAGAGTGTCTTACCCTCTACTGCATGTCGCGGGGCTGTCTTGCGCCCTCTCCTGGGTTCATCACAGATCCACTGCTCGCAGCACTGTCCCCGGACTTTAATTCGCCGTGGGGTCTGGCACCACACACGGGGAGGCTGCGACTCTGTGCACAGCCCCACACAACCAATGGCACCGTTAACACACACACACTGGTATTTACAGTTGGGCTGGAAACTCTGCCCATTACGGTAGATCACACCATTGTGCTCACAGCCGATTCCCACCATGTCTGGCAGAGAGGGATGAGAAGCAGGAATATATTATAAAGATGCACAGTGAAAGCAGACAAAAGCTTGGACGTCTGCTGACCTGTCTGCCATTATTAGGAGGAAGTTTCTTTTATAGAGCTTACAAAATAATAGCAACATCTGACAATGTGATACAGTACAGTCACAACTGTGGTTTCCAAGTGATCATACAGTTGCAAAAACATTTTACACTTCATAAAGGTATGTTGTACTAGGCACCATTATTTATTTTCTTATTATATTTTTAAACTGGCATCTGAGTATGTGAAACTTCTATTAGAGGTGAAGAAAAATCCAAGACCCTGTAGATCTGGTTTGCCAATTTTTTTTAAGCTGCAGACATCACACAAAATATGACCACAACAGTACAAATTGTAGTGAGAGATAATTAAAAGACCCAATCTGAATGATGTGCACCCTGTTATCTGTCCTTATGATTAGTCCCTAAGATACATTAACTTTTCAAGGCCTTTCAGTTTGTAAAGCACATGTTAGGATTGTATATGAATAGTCTTTTTAAAGTTTTTAGCTTTATTAATTTACCACGACTATCCATGATTGCATGTGTGATTTCCTCCCCTTTTTTTTTCCATATTAGGGCATTGAGCAATCACAATTGTATGACCACCTTAAGAGTGGGCAGATATATAAACATGTGCTTTGCATCGACTCATTGGCCCAGTTTCCTGTAAAGGGATTATGTCTAATCCTGGACTAAATACTTTTTCCTATAGTGGTCTTCATTGACTTTTTCCTTTTAGTCTAGGACCATGCTTAATCCATGACTGGGAAACCGGGTGATAAAGTCTGAAGAAGGGCATGCTGGCCCAAAACGTCACTAATTTTTAAGGTCTGTTCAGATTAAATAATTTTCAAGGAGCGCTTTGGTGTGCGGAATTCTGTGTTTCACACTGTTGTCTATGAAAAGAAAAAAAGAAAGAAAAAAGCATACATCTGGTCTACTCGCATTTTGTGCTGCAGTTTGAACAATGAGCATGACTTGCAACATTACAAAATGAACTTTTGATGCTGTGTACAATGGTAGTTTGTTTTGGTGAGTGACACTTACATGCACACACTCCTTTTTCGTACCTAGGCTTGTCTGAGCTGTAGTCACAGTACAGTCCCTTGTGGTAGTCGCACGTGTCTGCCTCATTGCACACCTCGCCCACCTGCTGGGCGCAGGTCTTGCAGCAGTCACAGCCATCCATGAGGAGGCTTACACCTGGCGGGCACTTTGGGGGGATCTCTGGACACTCGCAGGGCCACTTGCAGTACTGCGTGCGGTTGAATGTGTCTGTGGATGGGGATGTGATGGCCACGGCAGGCGGCATGGTGGTGGAATTCAGGGAGTAGGCCTGCAGAGAGAAAAGTGGAAAGAAAATGAATGAAATGAGCCTTCCAGTGTCCAATAGCTTTCACGTTATCCATTGAGCTCATCTTTATGTCATCACGAGTGTTTATTTTAATGATTGCACAAAGTCACAGTCTTCTGCAGCTACTGTTTCAACCTGTTTGTCTGGAATTTTTTTTATTGCACAAAAGGTATTTGACCCCTTGTGTCGAGGCAATATTCTTAATGCTCTTAATCCAGATTTTTTTTTCATATCCAGACCTCTTTGGTAACCATGTCTCAGCAAGTAATGGACTTGAAAGGTTTCAAATCCCTTATTTGTACACTTCTGCTTCAGTGCTAACATGTGTTCGTGCTGCGCAATAAATTAAATAAGACCATAAAAATGAATTAAACACCCAGTGGAGATAATCTTATTAAATCATCGTCAGGCCCTGATGTCTTATGTATTAACACTGACTTCCTTCACGTTTTTAAAATGTGCAACTGTGTTTCTCACAGTCCCCGAAATCCTGCCAATAAAATGAATTTTATCTCCCTTGGTGTTATGACTCGTACAAGCTGCTCTGTTTAGCCAAGATCACACAGTAAAGAGCTTTGCAGCTCTTAAAAGCAGATGTTCTCACAGCAACAGACCACACAAGGCATATTAACAGCCCAGAGCATAGAGGATAGCTTTGGACAGAGAATGCTTGAGCCTCAGCAGATGAAAGTTTTTGATTTTGCATGAGTTTATTTATTTTTAAACAATGAATGGTGGAGTCTAAATGCACTTCTTGTTTTGAGAACAGGGTGTGCTTGAGAAAATTTTTTGACTTTGTTGTTTAGTGAGGGAGAAACTGAAACTTTTCTCTCAGGGGAAAGTAAAGTCATATTACATTTATGATGCAAATGATCTCGGGGAAAAACTTCAAACGCTAATGAGTCAGTTTTGTAGCAATATTAACACCACTAAGGCTCTTTATGAGTAAGGCTTTAGCTGTAGCAGATACCATCCCAATAACATCTAGAGTATGTTGCCAGGGTTTGACAAGAAGTGAAACATATGAATGGAGATCCAATATTGCCTCTACACCCATAAATCCTTACAGCAAAGCACTTAAATCTGTGAGCTTTTGATTTAAAAAAAAGATACATATATTAATTGTGAGAAAACATGCAGAGGTGGGCGCTTCATAAGTTAATTATACAAACTGGGCTGGAATTAATGCAAATTTCCTCTTGCTGAAATTGCTTTTTGAAACAACTGAGCATGAATTAAATCAGGCTAACAGACCATACAAAGACAGAGATTTATTTATTGATGTCACAGCTGTGACGCAAGCCCTAGTTATCATCATCACCATCCTTTTTTGAATGTTTTCTAATGTGACCTCAAATAGCTGTCATATTTTTGTGGCAGCCAGTTACAAGAGTTACAAGTGCTGGTGACCCTGGCCGCACTCTTGGTTTAATCTCTTCTTCCTGTCAGCCTGCAGTCAGGTCAGATGACCTGTGGGAGGTTTAGCATTGATTTAAACTTCCTCAGAGATGAGGAGAAAGGACTTTTCCCAAATACCACCAGAAGCCAAAGGGTAAACTGTCACTCAGGCATTGCTGTAATTTCCCTCCAAACCATATGAATTTCTTATGTAATTATGTGAATATTTAATACTGAATATTCATAACCACACTGTTTGGCCTTTATTTGACATTTATTATATAATTTTAGTTGCTGCACAACCCAAAATCTTGCAAAAATGAGAATATTATTATGTTTAATAACTGATAGAATAACTCTTTTCATTTATTTGATTTAACCGGTCAGCTTCCCAGGTTAGCCCACAAACTGGTGTACTTATGAACATAAATAACCACCAGGTGGCACTAAAATATAACAAACGGTGAAAAACCGAGCCTGCAAGGAGACAACTTGGAGCATCTCACACTGCAAATGTAAAGCCTGAATAATAAAGAACAATACCTAGTTGTCTTCATAGGAAGCCTGTGAAGAAGCTTTAATGGAAATGTTTAGGTTTTATTCTGTGAAAAGTTTAGATTTTTTTTTTTTTTTTGGGTGGGGGTCGTCACATCTGCAAATAACTAGATGAATATGGAAAGCTTTATGTACAAGAATGCGAAAAAATAAAGTGAAACACCCAAATAACAGAAATATTTAGTTTAAAGGAGCGTGTCATGATGTAACTAGAAAATTGGATGCATGTTTTTGGAATCTCAGCCGACCTTAACAATTTTAAAATCATTTACCTATCTCCTGCAAGTTGCACATTAAAGAAAAGGAAAACAAAAACTTGACAAACGCGTCCTCCATCCCACCTGTTGAATCCCGGCTGCTGTTAGAATCCACAACAGGAGCCAACTCATCACTGGTGAGGAACTGCACATGCATTGAATCCAGAATGAGTTCCGTCTTTTAGACGCGCTGCACGCCGCTCTCCGCAGGTGTGCTACATCCTCGTCCCCTCGCTGACATCTCCGCGCCCCTCGGTTTGCGTACGGACCTGCGCTGACAGCCTGTTAAAAAGAGTCTGCACCCGCATAGCCTGCTCCTGGCAGTTTCCTCCCTTTCCCTCGGCTCCACTTTCACCCGAACCTCCTCTTCTTCAGAGCACTGGCCGCTGTGGTGGTTAGGGCGTGTCTGGAATACTCTCTGGAAGGACTCTGAAGCTACTGTTACTGTTACTTAACTTAAGATTGAAGACTAACTCCATATATTTCCAAGTCAACCTTAAAAACAGTGCACGCACCCTTGTGCCGGCTACACGATCATTTCTCCTTCAAGTGACGGGTGACAGCCTTCATTCCATCAAAAGAAAAGTCAAAAGAGAGAATCAGGCCTTGCATCTTTATACCTTTATCTGTGTACTTGTTCCTTTACTGATTGCTTATTTGGGATTATTCATGCCAACTCTCAATGCATGAGATCCGTTTCTTTTAACAGCACTGAATAAATACAGGCAGCAGATTGCCCACGTTTTGCCCATTGTGTCTATTTTAAGACTGTGACTGGTCCCCAGATGTTCAGTTTAGATCAATGATGTCATTTCTCTCACAGTCTGCTGCTTTGCTTTCCTTTCAGTTTTCTGGAAATTTGAATGTCTTTTTGAGGAGATGCAGGTGAGCACCATATATGTCACTGTTGTATTTAAGTTATGCTGCACCTCTTACCACGGCGCATTGCTTTTAGTCTGCTGAGTCCCACTCAGAACAGCCCAAACTCTGTGAGACTTTGGCTCTACAGGCAACAGAGAGGATGAAAGAGTGATGGATGAGAAATGAACACTTTGTCAAAGAGCAAAGTGCCCCAGGTCTGAACCCCTATTATTTACACGCAGTCCTCTAATCCCTGTCAGAGAGCTGTCAGCTTCTGGGCTGATCTGAGCAGGCTTTCCTCTTTGCCCTGATGAGGACGGCCCACCCCCTCCACAGCACAATGCTCTCTGTCTCTCTCTTGTTTCCTTATTCTAAAGCTCGATTTTTCTCATTCTTTACTTTTCCATCTCTGTCTCTCTGTTGGTCTCTCCACCTTCGCCTGCTTCAGCCCATTTCCCTCCATCTCCAGTTTAGGTTGTTGTCATAGGCTGTTGGTTTACTTTTTCTGATTTCCTTTGTTTCCCAGGACATGACTCGTGTTTTGGAGACAGGTAAAGTCTTTCATGAGTAAAGATGAGGGGGAGTTCAACACTGTAAGAGACTGGTGCTGATATTCATTGACCTCAGGTGGCAGTGAATTAAAACAGACACTGTGTGGGTTCAGGGACACTTTTAGTAACCAATTGTCAGCGAACACAGCATTTGCAGCATCTGCATATGCCACCCAAAATTACCACAAAAAGAAAAAAACAAAACAAAATAAATACATAAACCATAGGCTGTATATAAAACACAGACGCAGCCATGTTGGCATCTCCTGGATTTGGATTCTGCGTCTTGAAGCGTTACCACAGAGCATTTAGCTATATCCGTGTTGGTATTTTGGAGACATAAATGACCATATTTGGATGAGAGGATGGCGTGTTACTAGCCAACTGTGGCAAAACTATGGACCCTACAGTCTTGTGAGAAAGTAATTACATATTGACACATTGCACTGTCATTATTTATTTAACAAAAGCCAAAATGCAGAAGCAGTATGTGACAAAATAAGTACACCCATGAGTACTACCCCATCAGTAGCTCGTAGAACCAACTTTCACAGTAATCATTCTCTGTAAGACTTTTTGTTCCACTCTTCTTTATAATGTTGCTTCAGTTCATTGAGGTTTGCGGGAACGTGTTTATGCACAGCTCTCTCACCACAGCATTTTAGCAATCGGGTTTAGGTCTGGACTTTGACTGGGTCATTGCAACACTTTGATCCTTTTCTTTTTTTTTAGTTCACGGTTAAATCAATGCATGCAAGGTGGCCAGGTCCTGTGGCTGCAAAACAAGGCCAAATCATCACCCCTTTCCCACCCGTGCAGACAGTTGGTATGAAGTGTTTGTGCTGATACTCATCTGTCCAAAGGACATTGTTCCAGAAGTCTTGTGGTTTGTTCAGATGCAGCTTTGCAAACCTAAGCTGTGCTGCGATGTTCTTTTTATAGGCTTTCTCGTGGCCGCCCTTCCAAACAAGCCATACTTGTTTAGTCTTTTTCTAATTGTGCTGTCATGAACTTTAACATTTAACATGCTAACTGAGGCCTGTAGAGTCTGAGATGCAGCTCTTGGGTTTTTAAAAAAAATTTTTTTTATGCAGTTCCTCTGAACATTACACCATCTGACTTTGGGGTGAATAGACCAGCCTGTCACAGGGAGACAGACATCCATTCACACTCATGGGCAATTTAGAATCACAAATTAATCTAACCCCACTAACTGCATGTCTTTGGATTGTGGGAGGAAACCGGAGTACCTGGAGAAAACCCACACAAACACGGGGAGAACATGCAAACTCCACAGACACAGGCCTGGACCAAGGTGAATTTGAACAGACCTTCTAGCTGTGAGGCAACAGAGTCAGCCACCATGCTGCTCCCCCTTTTTACACTGTGTCCCAACTTTCTTTAAAACGGGGGATGTAAATTCCTTGTTTAGCAATGCTTAAGGCGCTTCTGAAACAGTACTTTCAGAGAATTACCTTCACCTCTTTTGATTCCCTTTTTATTTTGATGATTTCTCTGTGTATAACACTAATTTGTAAGGAACTACCACTGTACCATTGTCTTGACAAAACTCAGGCTTATCCAGTTGCAATGAGAGCACTTTTCCTTCATTAATGCCCTTGAGTTTGAGATTAAGTTAACTCTTTGGAAAGAGTACAAATCATGGAACTGTTTCTATTTTTTAATTGAAGCAGTCTTTTTAAATTATACATTGTGGCAAAAATGTTTGCATCCATTTCACAAATTAATAAGACCAAAGACAAAAATTTACAAAAGCACTTGCAATGCTCTTGATGGAAGTGGTGAACAAACAAGAAAAAAATGGTAAGCCGCTGTTTACAAGTAACTACAAAAAAAAAGCAAAAGAATAAGGAGGGCATATAGATAAAAATACCATTATGACATCCATTCAATGAAAAGCTTATTTGAGACTATCAAAAATAAAAATGTACTGGGCATTATTTATATAACTTTATTTGTGTACTCTTACTGAGTAAATTTTACCTACTCTTTACTTTCTGTCTGTCGCATTACTTCTCGTTTTAATTCTCTAACTTTTCCAAACTTCTTACTCACAGACGACCTTTCTGACACGCTCGAAACCTCAGCTGAAACAATTCAGAGAAAGAAAACAGGCCGTAGATTGTTCATGCTCTCGTGTCCCATTTTTGCATCTGTCTTCTATTTTCAGTTCAGATATGGTAGCTAAACTTTAAACTGACCGACGGTGAGAATAATTAGACGATGTTAGTGATGAGTGTGGCTGCGTTCTGCTTTTATTTTTTTTTTGCATGTTGAGGTCAATTGAGCAGAAATAGCTAAAAATAAAAACCAGATCTGAGCTGACTTCTGCTCTGCTTTCAGATGTAGCTCAGTTTTACCAGCTCACTTGAATTATGGGTGTTTAATGATTCAGACGGAGTTGGTTGAGGGGAAAGGCTTTACTGAGAGAGTGAGAGTAGAATCAGAGAACTTTAGTTTCTCAAATATTTTACAAGTAATAGCCTTCATTTGTGAGCTGTACACAGATCAAACCTGCTTTTATAAAACTGCTTTACAGCACATTCACATTTATATGTGTGGTCATAGATGTTTGACCTTTAGGCTCTCCTCTTCCTCTGTCTTTGTGTGTGTGTGTGTGTGTGTGTGTGTGGGTGCTTGAGTTAATCACACCTCTGCTCCCACCCTGCAGTCCTGCACACCTGGGATTACCTTACCTGCTGGTATTCATCTGGTTTGCTGTGTGCTATTTAAGAGGAAGGAAGACGTTCAATCAACGCCTGATCATTAATCTGGAAACAGTTAGTGAAGCTGGCTCCTATCAGAGCGTTTGCTTGCTTCTACTATGTGCCTTCGCCTCACCTGTTTGTTTTCCTCTGTGCACAATTCCAGGTCCCCAGGTAGAGTTTTCCCTGTGGAGAGATGTATCTGTGGACCTGTCTGTATTGGAACCTTGGATTCACTAACTGGAAATCCTTCAGCTGTCAAAATCTTGCCTTTGCTTCACTGTAAATAAACCTGTTAACTTTTGCTGTGTCTGCGTGTGTGTCCAATCTGCACCGTTGGAAACAGTTGCTTTTAAACTTTCTTAACAATATAACTGAACGAAGGTAGCAATTACATAACATG
>JAMQGT020006515.1:0-105656 GCA_024447675.2 Pterophyllum scalare
CTAATGACTGACAGACAGAAAGACAGTCACACAGATGGGGTTTGAGATACCCCGGGGCCATACACTCCAACTTTTCTGCATTCTGCAGCGCTGACAAAGCTCACCTATATTTTAAGCATTTATTTGACACCCTCACCCAGTGAAATGTTGGTGAGGTTAACAGGCAGGGGTCCCAGCAAGGATGCTTTAAAAAAAGAAATAAACCTGACTTACTGTTAAAGGTCTTTTAGAAATATAATACATACATAGAATATTAAATTTCTTGTGGAGGGTCAGGTGAGAAGAGCTACATCTATCTGTTAAGGCCTCAGTCACACAGGCCTAGAGACCAGTCGGAGACTCCCCCCCACCCCCATGCGACTTCCAGTCACAAGGAAAAAATATGTCTTCCCTGACTGGTTGGCAAGTGGTTGCTGCAGGTTGCTGGCTGTTGCTCAGTGAAATTGGTCGCAAAGAAGGTGCTGCACCAAAAACCTCCTTGTGATTACTCGTTAGCAGATTGCCACAGTCACCTGTAGTTTGTATGGGACACCCCAACTTGTCTATCTAACCACTGAGCGGCAGGGAAACTTAATAAAAGCGAAAAACCAACATGGAGGACGCTCGCCTTCAAAGTAAAAGCTGTGCCTTACTTCTGAAACTAACACGTTTCAAAAGACTTAACTTTGACTTTGAAAGCAAACGTTCTTTTGGTTTGGTTCGCGCTCTTCACAGTTTCAATTCTGCTTGGCGAGTACTTAGCGACTGTTTCCAGACAAGTCGGCATCTTCCGTTCAACCTGCAGGCGACCGCAGCAATCTGCTAGCAGTCAAAGCAATTGCAAGGAGGTTTCAGGTGCAGCACCACATACCTGTTTGCCACCAATTTCACCTAGCGACAACAAGCAAACACTCGCCAACCACTCAGGGAATACTCTATTTTCCCCCAGAGCTTGTTGCCAGGTGGTCGCCAACCAAGTGAAATAACCTGCTATGGTTATTGTAGTACTCTAAGGGCTGGAAAGAGCTAGCCTGGTTCTAAGGTATTCAAATGGGCCTCTTTTTCTTTCTAGGACTCCACTTTGCATGAGCTTTGCATGACTCACAGTTTTTTAAAAATCTTTATTATATTAGTATGCACACTCTTTAGCAGCCCTTCAGTAATCACTGTTTAAAATTACCGTAAGCCCTTCCACTCCAAAAGTCCACTTTCTTCTGATTTGTCAATCTTCAGAAGCCTGCTGAAGGGCAGCACCCAGTGCTTGTGAGCTGTACTGTCTGTACTTTATGTGCATGCTGCACATAATTTCTTTATGCACAGAGAAATCCACAAAGAGCTGACATCAGCTGTAAAGAAATTTAAAATCTGTAAAGTCTGTGAGCTGAAATGCACGGAAAGAGGCAAAATCTCTGGTGTCTCCTGAACTGCAATGCCACATTTTTTTTTTTTTTAACTTTGAAGTGCAGTAGTCTTTGAAGTAGAGTGTGTCCGGACAATCAGTAAGGAAGTTTATGGTTAATATGGAGTTCTGTAGTATTTATATCTCCTTCCCATTTTTAAATATGCAGCCTGTAATTAACAGAAAATTAAAGTGCTAAAACCCACTATTAGGTCTGCTTGTTCCTGAAAGAGGAGACAAACCTCACCCTGTAATTCATTGTCTGTGTGTCTTAAACACAAGTTTTCCATCATCTAAACGACTTGTTTGGCCACGTTTGAAGTCATGGTACAGTATGTGCTGCATTGTGATGTAGATTTAAAACCTTCATTGTGCATTCATTCAGCTGGTTAGATCACTAAATAATTAAATCTGACAAAAGATTGAAATCTATAATTAAAGCAGCTATGCAACAGTGCCATGAGTGGGAGTGGATGAACCTGCGAGGAACTGAAAACTTATTGTGGTAAAAACAGAAATGTAAAGGTCACAGGAAAGCGGATCTCCACACAGACAAAAGATGAACAACTTGTTTTCATGGGAACTGGAGTGGCAGTGGGTCTATTGTGTTTTGTTTGCCGGACCTGGAGTAGAGTTGCAAAACCACAGCGTAAACTTCCTCCAAATCAAAATGATATTATGATCTGGTTTGTGTTTCTGCTGAATGTGTGAGAACCCATTTTTAGGATGTTTCTTGAGATCTAATTTTGGTGAGGTTTCATTTTAAGACCTGAAAAAAAAAAAGGAAGTAGTCACACATGCCAAGTTATTTTTTCATTCCTAAAACAGATAATGTTTAAAAATCTGTGTTTGCGTTCCCATCCGCAGCGAGTTCCCTCTCTGTTATGAGAATTTTTTATCCAGGATTATCGCTCATCTCTGTCAGGCAACTGCAGCAGCCAGCGACAGCCATTTTAATAAACATACAAAGGAAGCAGAGCAGAGCCGACTTCAGTACATGAGCAGATTGCAGACTTAAATAAGACTCTCCTCCATTTATCAACAGCACGTTGTCATGGAGATGTTCACCGGGGCCAAGAGCGAGCAGATGGCTTGAGAAATCGATGGCTACGGCTCAAACTAGCTGATCCGCTGATTTGCTTCAGACCCAGGGGGAGAGTGTTTGGACTCGGTCTCAGCGTGTGTTTTGCTGCCCGTGCGTGGGTGTGTGTCTTTGCAGTGCAAGTTGGGGTCAAATGCATGCAGACCCGCTGCTATCACCCAGTGCCTGGGATGTCTTCTGCCTCTTCTTGTTGCTAATGTCAGAAAATCCCCTAAGGATGCTAGGAATGACATTTTCCCAGCTTAAAATCAACATTATGGACTTTCAGTGTTTGTTTTTGCTTAAAGAAAAAGAAAATGTTGAATTATGTTGTGTTGGCCCCTTGTGCTTTTCCTGGCAGTTAGCTGCTGGGGAGACCCATCCATGCTTTCAGCCCACCCTGTAGATTTGCTCCTTTTTTTTTTTACAGGATTACATGATGGCTGGATTTTACAGCCTCCACTCAGCACAACATGACCCATGAGAGATGGAAAGCTAATGCCTGCTAAGCCCCCTTCTTTATATAATAACTCATGTAACAAGAAGAAGACTGACTGTGGAAGGGCTGCCAGCGACTGAGCAAAACATTAGCAAGCCTCTCTAGCATCTTCGTTTTGAGTGGAAGCTAGCTGGCTTGTTAGCTCCCTCTCAACAAGTGATATACAAAGGGAAGAACAATGGCTTCTCTCAAATATTGTAAACAGGGAACTAAAATTGCTTCAAATGGAGGAATTGCCTGTTTTTTCACCTTCGTAGGCTACACAGAACAAGCTAAACAATGCTATTAGCAACACTTTTTCCGATATTAGTCAGTCATTGGGCGGGAAATACCTGCCAGAGGCCGAAAGCTCAGACCTTGTTTCTGCAAAAATGTCTAAAAAAGGTGTTGAACTCTTGAAAACGCTAAAATACTCAGTTTGACTCTAAGTTCAAATGTTTAGTTGTCAAAAACCAAGCAACCAAGCTATCATCTTCACCTAAAATGGCTTTTTAATGTGGATTTAGTCATGCCCTTATGCAATGTGTAATCTTGTCCCAAGTGTTTATTACTAATGCTGCTTATACTTTTACCTGCACTATTTTGAAGCTTTTATTTTGCAAGTTGTTGTGCATTCAAAGGGTAACCTTATCCTTTTTCACTTTATTTTCCTTTTGCAGCCCTAATATGAGTATTATTATTATCAATAGAGTTCAGAGAGAGAGAGTGAAAACAGTCGGTCAGACAGACAGTCTGCTCTTAATGCAACTTTCCAATATTACCCATAATCCACTGGGATGCATCTGTGCAGGCCAGTCCAGTTATCATGCTCAGAAGCAGCCAATCAGACCTCATCTTATGTAATCCCTGCATTCATCTAAGCGGCACAGTGAAGGCAGACAAATTGTAGAGGAGAGGTTTGCATGTGGGCGCGTGTGTGCGCACACACACACACACACACACACACACGCAAACACGCACACACATATATACAGTTCACCCATTATTTTCTACACGTTTTTGCATTGTTCAAGACATATTCATCTTTTCTTTTATTCTTTATGCTTTCAGCACTTTTACACACACACACACACACACACACACACACACACACACACACACACACACACACCTCCTCTCCATCCAGACCAGAGTAATTGCAAAAATTCCTCCTCCGCGAGCCAGCGTCTCCTGCTGTACATTCCTCAGACATTAGACTGAGCCGCTGCAGCAGATGGGAATTACTGTAACCGCTTCTGTTCCACTTATGTCATCACACACATCGCATGTGAATTAAGACTGAAGTATAAATTACTGGATGTTTGGGATGTCTGGGATGTTTGGGATGACGATGGTGTTGTGTTGATGCTGTGAGGCCGTAATGTGTGCTGTATGTTGAGGAATGTGGAAAGTCAAACTGCTATTTATTTTACAGCCGGGGGATTATGGCAGTAAAATTGTTTAATGGATTATTCTGGCCGCAGCAAAATTGAAGCCCATTTTCCAGCATGGGCTCACTCCCTGCTCTGAATCTGCATACGTTTACATGCTGTTAGCAGAGGGACAGTTAGCCTTTGGCTTATTTTCCTACCTCTTAAACCTTTTTTTGTGTACGTTTTCATTAAAGTTGTGTAGGTCACGTGGTACGTCTTTGTCGCTGCACAATTAAAACCCAGAAAAAAAAAGACCCTGCTATCTTTTGAGATGGTTTGTGCCTGCACTGCCACAAAGCAGCTGCACAGATCTACCTGCAGCGCTCTGCAGCAGAAAGAGTTTAAATGTATGTGGAATTAACTCGAACCTCGTGATAGTTAAACTTCTTGCATTTCGCCCTAAAAATGACAAAGACAGGAAACAGCTTTTAAATGTTGGGCATTTATCTCGAGATAGGAAGTCCTCTGTTGTGCCTGGCCTTGTGGCCTATAGTTGATAACACTCCCCAAGAGTCTCTGTTCTTGATAGATTTTCCATAATTTTTTTTTTGTTTTTTGTTTTTAGCATTAAACAACAATGTTGGATAGCTTGTGCAAGCCGGCTTGTGCTAACTGAAGTGACTCAACCCTGTACCCTCCAAATCATCACTCGCTTCCTCTCCTGCCTGGCCTGCTGGTTTTTCTTTTTCCCGTTTATCGCTGGACGGTGTTGACACACCCATGGCGGGAAAAGCTATTGTCTGATTGGAGTGGGCGGGTGGGGGCAACAAGAAGAAGACCCCTTGCTGTGACAGCTGCTGTGCTGTTCCACTGATCTGTGGGCATTCCTGCTCATTAGCAGCCTTTGTTGTTCATTTTGTGTGTCTCTGTGTGTGTGCGTGTGTGTGTGTGTGTATGTGAGCGTGCACATAGATGGGTGATGAATTAACTGTGGCAGGTAAAGTAAGAGGGGCCAAATGAATATGCATTAGATTTCCCACAAAGTCAGAAAATATGTGTAAGGGCATATTTGCAGATCTCACAGCAGGTGCACTGAGCACAGAGTTCTGATCAAGTCCTTCTCGCAGCCTGAGCTGGCACTCTTCGAGACTCCACCTGGGTTCGGGGGTCACTTCTCCTGCTTTCATGACGTGGGTGTCGAAAAGCGAGCTCGTCCGTTTGCGCGTTCATGCAGAACGCGCACACAGGCTCAAATTTGTTGTTCTTACCTCATGTTTTCACTTTGCGCAAAGTGCCAGCATGCAGCCATATTTGGACACGAACAAACACGCTTCCATTTTCAGCGCAGGAATTTTCCTAATCTGTCCCCTCTTCTGTGGTAATCGATGCTACGATAAGATGTTCTTCTGGCCCAGAATCTCCCAGGGAGAAAAGAGGAAGAAACAAAGCTCCCAGAAAACCAAGCAATGTTTCTTTGCATCACTGTTTGCAGAAAGGAGGAATATCCATTAAGATGTGCATGTTTTTACTGAAAAGCTTTCACCCTTCACACATTTTTAATGTGAAATTGCAGGTGAGAGCAGAACTGAAATATTTACAATACTCTGGTGCAGAGGGGCAGGAATGAATTAAAGGTAAAAGGAAAACAGGTATGCATGCATGCTGCAGCAAATTATCCATCTCGGTCTCAGCTGGTTTTTGAATTTCAGAGCAAGCAACGAAGGTTTTCAAGCATGAGATCAGCTCTAAAGAATGTGGGCTGCCCCTTCCTCTGTTACACTGAAACCAGCCAGATAACCTGCCCATTACAAGGACAATATGCTACCACATCAAGAGGGAATTTTTCTCTCTACCACACATCCCTGAGCTGAAGAAGCATTGTATTTGGTACAGAGAGCAGCCATTGTTTCAGGAATGTGGGAGGGATGATGTGTTTATTAAGGCGAGGATGTGAGCTTGGCCCTGAAGAGTCATCCAGCAGCGTACAATTTTTGTGGTTGTTAGAATGGAAATGCCAACAACAGGAAACTCTTTTCTCAGTCCATTTGTTATGTTATGATAAGTCTATCTGATCCGTTGTCAGACTGCACATGGTGCTTAGTGTGTGCAGTTTCTCAGTAATATGTTGGCCTATTTTTATTTATTTTTTGTCACTGTTTACCAGTTTAGGTAGTTTCAACACTCCCACTGTAAGCGGGAACATGCTCAACACAGAGCTGACTCGCGGTCATAGATCATAATGACCTTTGGAACGAACATTGTGAAAGCAGTTGCCAATATTTAGCTGAACACACCGTTATGAAATTCCTTTGTTAAATTACACTTTTAGACTATTTTAAACTAGCTTAGGTTATAAATGGTGGTGAGTGGCTGGTTTATGTAACAAACTTGTCCCTATAAAAATAAACCATAAATAAAAAAACTGTGTGCCTACTGTAATATGAAACAGTGCATTGTACTGTGCTGCAGATAATATAAGCTTTACAGTAGAGTACTGTTATTTTCCCACTACTCCATAAACAGTGGGTTACAGTAAAATATAGCCCATATACCATAAATACAGCTGGCACAGTGTAGCCTTTCATCACAATTCCCCTTCTTCTTCTACTGCACAGTTAGAGGCAACCCGACTGCCTCGAACATACTGTCCACCCACTAGTTACATTTGAACTTAAACATTCCCATAAATTACATTCCCATAAATCTTTGCACCCAACAATGAGAAAATCCTGCATTATTCTGCAAAAAAGGGTGCACAACTGTAAATAATTTCCCCGCTTTTACAATTCATTACGCAGTGTGTCCAAATGATTTTACCACAGAGTATTTTTTTTTTACTCATTTAAGGAAAATGTCCCAAAGCGATAACACTTTGTCACCAATGAGAAATAAAGGTCACCTTAGGGTCAGGCTATCTGGTTCATATAAGGCATCATCAGACAAGATTTTGACAGCAAAGACTTTTACTTTATTGTGAAGGTGGAGTAAGAAGCACCTTCAACTGAACAAAGGAAATCTCCCACTGGGGGGATTACAGGTGTACTGACTGCTTCGATGTATGACAATGCGGAATAACCCTTTGTGAATTCTGATAACAGGGAGGAAGAGGACGGTGAAGAGGGTCGGAATGAGAACTGAGAGCGGCCTTTCTCCTTCTCGAAACCCTCCATACTTCTGCATTCGTCCTCTGCGAAGAGGAAGTGGGAGCGCTGACTTCCTGCTGCTCACACAAGTGGGCGGGGATAAGGGGAGGGGGAGGAGCAGGGCCCACTTCACCTTGGGCCCTTTACCCAGAATCCCTTGCGTGAATTGAAGCAGCAGAAAGGCAGGAAGTGTGACCCAGGCTTGATAACAGCGGGGGCGGCTATTTCTGAAAACGCCGAGCACAGAGCAGACAAGGAGGTGTCTGTTCTGCTTCCTGTTGGTTGTTTTGTCAGATGTGAGCGGCTGAATGTGTCTTTATGTGTCAAAATGAACTGTTTGTGCTCCGAGGTCACCGCACTGACTCGGTGGCAGACAAAGCAACCTCTACATGGGCACCAGCACGAGTTTGCATAGCTGGTTTTGCACTCTTCTTTTACATATCAACGTATTTTAGTCACAACACTTAAGAAGACGAACACCAGTCAAGGTAGCACTGACTTCTATCTTTCTTCTAAAGACTTCAGGCTTTAAAATGGCTGCTTTGATAGGCTCCAGATATTGTTATTCTTCTTTCACGCTGTGCTTTAAAGGCCGCTGCTGACTCCAGATCAGTCTTTGATAAAAACCTGATGTGGAATTTTGGCCTTCGCTGCCCTCTTTCCTTTCCTTCCCTTTTTTTTTTTCCTTTTTCTTTCCTGGGATGCCAAATAAGGCCGGGTTGCCACATCTGCTGAAACACGAGGCCTGCTTTGTAGCCGCCTTTCCGCGTCTCCATGTGAGACTGAAAAAATTTGAGACAAAGGGGGGGAGTGTGGCGTTTGTGCCTTTGCCCTGCTGACTCGATCCCCTTCTTTTACTACGAAACGCATGACATCATGTGGTTTCTTTTTCTCCCTCTCCTCTATCGTTCCCTCTCTCTTTTTTTTTCTCCAGCATTTTTTTTTCTTTCATATGTGCGCTGTTATGTAAGTCTGTGGAGGCAGCCAGGCTGAGACTGTGAACCTTATTGCCGTGTGGAGAAAACATTTCCCCTTTTCCACCCCTGGCCGCAGCTGCTGTGTTTCACGGACTGTCAGTATCAGAGTTCACACAATTAACCCGACAGTGCCCGCACGTCTTTTTTTATGTTTACGTGAAGAAACAAGATGGCCTGAAATGGTCATTTACCAATTCTCTAGAGCCGATCGCTGATTGGTATGCTGAGTAACACGAGAGGGTGGCCTTTTTTTTGTGAAACGAGCTCAGTTTTGCTGCTTTCACAGACTTTTTGCGCACATGCGAGAAATCACTGAGACAAGATGTACATTTTCTGTCACGTGTTTTCAGTGCAGATGAGGTGGCGTCAGCACAAACAAATGAGCTGCTTTATTCGTCGCTGCTATTTCCACCTGATTTTGGTAAAACAAGCCTCAAAGCTAGATAAGTATACACCGTCTTCCTGTTAAGTGTTACTTCCTCAAAACTGTGTACTAGCACATTGAGTGTGTGTGTATGTGTGTGTGTGTGTGTGTGTGTGTTTTTTTTAAACTTTAAAGTTCCCCTTTTGGGATGAGACAAGCGCTGCGTGTTGCCTCAGTGCGAGGAAGTGAGACGCAATGTTGTGGTTTACCTCAGATTAACCGAGTAGCACAGTACTCACTTCAAAGCCAAGGGGATTAAAAGGAGCATGACCTGCACTCTGTCTTCAGATGCCGCCCCCCCCAAACACGCACACACACACACACACACACACACACACACACGCAGTGTTTTATTGTACCAGCCTCACTTATGAGCAGCTTTCATCCTCTGAATAGTTTTATCTGTAGATGAGATTCGCCTCCTCTGTTTGACACGTTTTCATATCACACTGCAAATTCCACAGGTTAGCTGTTTGTAGAACTGACAGGACTGAAGGAGACACCAGCTTTCAGATGGGTAGTCGTCAAACGCGCGAGCTGGATGAGTCCAGATTTAAGGGTGTGTGCTCATACCGGGCATGTTTGGAGAGGTTTGGTTGACCTCTGCACTGCAAGCCTTTACGCCTTTATTTTCAATTCGATGAAATGCACTCTGCGCTCTTTGCTAGAATTAAAGCGAGTGAACCTGAAATTTGAGGTTAAGTTCAAAAGAATATGCCATCATATGTCTGAACTAAAAGTACAAGTCTCACTGGATTTGTTTGGCACTTCCACATAATACTAGAGGCACACGTGCCGCTCTGCAGGGCTGTGCCTGACAGTTGGCAGTGCTGATGCCACTAGGCTAGCATTTTAAAGTTTCTACTTCAATATATCTGATAGTTGTTGAGATATTTTAGAAAGCAGCCTACTTCTGTGTTCTTATATAAGGTTACCTCAAGGCTTTGGAGTAGCCACTGGAGCCACGCTTGGTAATACAAACTGAATTTACCTTCATTTGAAGCCGGGTCTCGCCTCGTCACATACAGATACTTGGTCAGCACCCCCGGGAGTTACGTTTGAACGCCTTTAGCAACATTTTTAATGTTATCAATGGGCATGACCACGATGCTCTGCTAAACCAAAAAAGGTAGTTTTGGTTCCTGAAGCTAACCAAGCAGCGAGTGAAAACAAACCTAAGCTCCCACATGGGACACAAACCAGGGTGAAACAGTCAGCCTTACTGTGAGGTGAGATTGGATTTGCATATCCAATCTCACCTCACAGAGCAGATGGTTTATCACATAGGCCCATCGAAGAAGTTTTCCTTTTAGCAGATGATTGGCCGAACCATGTGTCAATCACCATCTAAAAGCAAGCTGCAGTCCGAGAAGCCTTGAAAGCTAGCTAACATTCAGCGCATGTAGCATGCTGTTAGATTATTTTTCTCAACTTTGCAATAAAACAGTATCATCCAACCACGATCTTACGAATACTGTGTTAATCCACGATGCCTTGTATCCTCCTGTTTGTTTTTAGCATTCATTATTGGTGCAGCGGGTACACCACAGGAATCCAAGCATTGCTAACATTACAGTCACGTGAAAAAGAACATTTTCACGAGACTCTATGCAGTCCTGACAAAAACTCCAGTGAGTCCACCTGTACTGCTTCCACCTCCATAAATCCTGAAGTTATGGCAGTTTGCTGGTCTGGAGCATTCGGGTGTGTGTTACAACAATGCCACAATCTTCCCAGGAGTGGACCAGCAAATTCACCCCAAGGTCAAACTGTGAACATGGCAGCACGGCTTAGGTTTGCAAAGCTGCATCTGAACAAACCACAGGAGTTCTGGAACAGTGTCGTTTGGACAGATGTGACCGAAGTGGAGATGTTTGACCATATTGACCAGCACCAAAGACATATCTGCACAAACACCTCAAATCAAGTGTCAGCTCGGTGGTGGAGGGGTGATAATTTGGGCTTGTTTAGCTGCCTTGTTCCAATTTAGGTCATGCAGCAGGATAACGATCCCAAGCACAGCGGCAAATCTACAACAGCATGGCTGAACCCCCCCCCCCAACCAAACGCTTGCTCTAATGCTTTTGAATCAAGGGGAGTTCTTAGTTTTTTAGATGACTTCCCCCCCATGACTGTAGCTAACACAAGGTACGTGCCATACCTGACTTAGTGAGAGTAATAAAATGAGCAAGGCTGCATTTATTGCTTATATATTCACCTTTTTATCTGTAAGTGGACAATATGCAGTCTTCTCTAATAGTTGCTTACTTATGTTGCATAATAATAAAAGGGAAATAAAAAAAAATGCAATGATTTTTCAGTGTTGTTATTTTTGTTCAACCCCAACTGTAGGTGTGAATCCACTGTTTTTAACACATTTTCTGTTCACAGCTTTTTCTCATCTCAAACAAAACAATGCGCGTTTGTGCATGTCTCTCTCTGCGCATGTGTGTATGTGTCTGCACATCCCCTTATTGATTACTCAAAGAGAGCGGCGCTGACTTCTGCTCTCTGTTCGCAGCTGTTGTATTTGCCCACATGAGCAATCAGCAATTTGTGAGAGTGTGTGTGAACGCAAACACATGCACGCAAAATGTGTGTGTGTCTCTGTGTACATTCCCATGACTTGTACCCAGGCACAGTCACCAAAACACACCTCATCCCACACTTTCATTTTCCACTCTTTTCTACCTTCGGCTTTTCATACTCTCTGTCACACTGCGGCTCTAAATCGTGCCTCCATCAGACAGCTGAAGTGGAGGACAGGCGCCGAGAGGAGGAACGGAGGATGTAGGAGGGGAGGGGAGGAATGTATTTGGTAAATTTGCAAGGGGGTTTTTGCGGGGGGTGGGGGTGTAGCAGAGAGGGGAGAACAAGGAAATGACTTAGAGAGAAAAGATGGTGAGCAGAAGAGGAGAAAAGGGAAAGAGTTTAGGGTTTAAGAAAGTGTCCTGTCCACACACACCGCAGGGCTATGAATCCTAACTGTGGGATATCAGGAATTCAGGCTCAATCACCCAACGGAAATCACCAGAAAAGGAGGGGGGCAGGCTAAAAAATGTGAAAAGGACAGAACGTGCACCCTGTGTCCTTTCCGCTTTGAAAAAACAATAAATCACAAGTTTGACTGTTAGTGTATCGTGTGTTACCCCCCCCCCAAAAAAAACCCCCAAAAACTAACCTAACAAACAAACAAAAAAAAAAACTAAAAATGTAAACGAGATTAAACATTAATCTCATGCAGGGGACTTTCTCATGTTAAAAAGTATCAGAACTATTCTGGGAATTCTGATTCTGAGGAATTTAAACCAAAGCTGGTCCCTTGATATCCTGCCTCTGCTTCATGTCTAAGTGAGAGAAGATATTATGGCGCACAACTGGACAAAAAGCCTTCTGTTGTGTGTGGTCATTTACACACAAGGCAGTGCCCTTCCACACAAAGGCACTTTGAGCCCGTATCGCTCATGCACTTTATCGCACCTATCTAATTCTTGTTTACAAAGAGGTGTTTAACAGCGGTTGCGCGCTGCTCGTGTGGTGACAAAGAAACGGGGTCGTTTATGTGTAGTTTTACATTTTATGTGAGAAATCTTTGTGAGAGCTGGATTCCAAGTGGTCTGATCTTGAAGGTCAGGTTACAAAGCTAAGCTAGTCTTTGGTTACAAATAAGTACAAGTGTGTGCACATTGATTTGCATGCAAAATTGCTGCAGAAAGCAACTTTAATGAATCAGAATTAAAATAATTAGCGTTTCCCAGTGTTATTTAATGGGTTTTTTTTATATTAGGAAAATTTTATACCTATGATGGACCAGTGCCATCTACCAGGATATTCATATTTTATGACACCTTTATATAAATCCAGTTAACTCAGTGCTGAAATGCAAAGCACAATAAAGAATGCAGATAATGTTGCAAATGAACAAACAAAAGAAAAGCACTGAGATCCAGATACGAAGGACAACAAGGGCAACAAACAAATAAAGTCAGTCACCTGATCTCAGTGCCTGTGCACATCAGCTGATGGCTTTGCCATTTCACTTGGACTTCCTATTAGCCAATCTCACACAGGGCGTGCAGTTTAAGCAAGTTTTTTGCTACCCCGCAAACCACATTGCACCCCAGTTCCACCCCATTTCCTCATGTCCGTTGCCACTACTGCCTGCCCCCTTCTTTGGCTCTCGCCGCTGCTGTCGTTGCCCTATGATTTCCGTGTATGATCACAAAACATTCAGTTACTAAAAGAAAATACAACAACAGCAACACAAGTAAAATCAAGTACAGTGTCATAAAATAAACTGTGCTGCTAACTGTGTGAGGTTTAAAAGACAGTGTTTCTCCTACACATGTAAACTTAATAAGGTGCCCCTGGTTAATCTAACAGCATTTACTTGACCTATCACGACCAGCGGTGCAAGCTGGATACGGTTTGCCAACACTGTGCTTATTTGTGATCGCCACTGTTCTTCTAAATTGACACTGGTCAGCTGAGTGTTTAGTTTAAACCACATTAACATTTTTGCATGAGTCGGCAAAACCTCACTTCTTGGAGAGAGAAGTTTTTGGTTCCGTTTCTCCGCTCAGTCGCAGTTAGATGTTATGAAAGAGGGTATGTTACTCTGAGCAATGTGTTTGATTGCCAGTGATCAGAAACGCTCGATTTGAATGCCTTAGACTCGTTATTTGGTGCAGTGTCTTAAAGGTGGGTGTAACTGATCTCAGGCGCAGCTGAAGCGAACTGAAGAGCAGGCGCTCACACCTGTGCACACTTTGAGCCTCAGCCCTCCTCTGTGATCACATTACCAAAGTCTAGTAGATGATGCACAACTGTGAGCAACACGGGGAGGATGTGGTTATTTGTAACCCAGACCCACTGGTTGGCGGATTTCCCACAAGGCCGAGCATGTGTCCAAGTTGGTGTGTGTGTGGGACTGAGAGAAAGGGAGAGGTGGGGGTTCATGGGAAAACAAATGTGATGAATCAATGTGGATAATTCTTTGTACACGGGAGAGAACATATGGCTGCACCCTCAGAGGGTGGCTACTTATCTAAATAGTAAAATCAATGCTAATATTTTCTCTTTATGCTTCAGGTCACTGGCCTCGGATTAACAGAGGTAGTTATGGGAAAGCAATAGTGTATAGCTGGAGCTGCCAAGTTTGCTTTGAACTGCTATCAAGTGAAATGCTGCGTCACATCCCCCGAGGCTCTATGAAATTAAATTGCTTACAAGGCAGCATGCACTGCATTGTTTCACCGTAATCAAGAAAAGAGTTCACGCGTCTCGTGATTCTGTTTTGACTCTGCTGTCGAGCAAAGCACAAACAAGTCGCTATTGCCCGCACTTCCTCATTGCTTCTGATAAAACAGGATTTTGTTTAATCGAAAAGGGAAAACATTATGATCAGCAGGAGCAGACATAACAGCCGATGCTCTTTGCTTTTTTCATGTTTGGGGAGGCTCATTTCCTGCCTCGGGGGTTTGCAGGACTCCAAATAAGCACAAGCTATAAACCGTGACACTTTGTCTCATTTATAACCCCCATAATAGAAACGCAAGAAGCAGCAAAACCTTGCAGAGGGTCAGACAAAACAAAATGAACCCTGAGGCAGAAGCAAAGAGAAAATAAACAAAGAAAAAAAAAAAGTCCAGTCATCTGTGATTACCCTCAAGGTCGGGAGGGAAGGGTATGATGGGTAGGGTGAAGTCCCCCTTGACAGACAGACACACACGCACGCGCGCACACACACACACACCCACCCACTCTTACACATGCACGACCTGTCAAGAGCATTCAGCACAGATACAAAATAGGAGCTGATTTTGCTCTCACAGCATGAAAACCACAGTCACATGTGTTTTTATAGAACCAGATGATATTAATAAAAAAAACCACATCATCTGCATCATATTCAATAACTGATCTGAAGTGAGGCTCTCTAAATATATAACATCAAATAACAAAACCTGAGTGTATAATCAACTGAAAACAGATAAATATGTTGCCAGTTTGAGTAAAATTCACTTTTTTTCTCCCCTTGCTCTGCTGGGAATGCCCCCCCCCTCCCCCTCCCCCTCCAAAAAAAGACAGATCAGCCTCCTGCCAACAAAAAGAAAATATGTAGCTCTTCCTGCTTCATGACCTCCTCTCACCCTAATAAGAAGGCTTAATGTTGCACTGACAGTGGCCATTTTACCTCAGCAGCACGTGTTTTTCTCATAACACCTTTTCACTTTGTTGTCTAGTACACATAAACTTGGAGTGTTTGGGGCGTTTTCAGGTTCTGGTTGCAGGTGGCGATGGTGGTGGTGGGAGGAAGGGGGCGGGGCTTGCAGGGACTTGCCGTGTTAACATGAATGTGTGGCCATGAAAAAGCTGATCACTTCAACAAGAAGGCCTCCCTCCTCCTCAGAATTTCTCAAGCTCAGGGCGGGGTAGTGTGTGTGTGTGTGTTTATATGTTTCATGTGTGTGTGTGTGTGTGTTCGCTCACGCATGCACACCATCAAGAAGGCGGAGTCATCTAAAGCAGGATGTGATACAGCAGGACTCCACTTCCTCATAGTGCTCTGTTCAAACCAGAACAGTGCAGAGAACGCCACCTATCGGCGACTGGTTGTCACAGCAGCGGCGTGCTGGTAAAATTCCATTCCCACTGATAAGGAGTGCACAAGTGCAAACAGGCCGCAGAGAAATGACTTGAACTTGACCAAGGAGTTTTGTGAGTGTTAGTCGTGCATGTTTGGAGGTTTCAAAATCAGCAGGTCTGGTGTGTTTGAGGTGCTTTTCTTTCCTTTTTGTGTCTTAAATGTGCTCACTGATGGCTCAGCCGGACCCCACCCACGTCAATCCACACACTGGAGGGGGAAACACAGTTTGAGGTGTGCACCCTTCTGTGTGTGTGTGTGTGTGTGTGTGTGTGTGTGTGTGTGTGTGTGTAAGACTGGAGGTTCAGTTCACAAAATCTACTTAGGAACCAAAAAAGCTGAAAGAGCGCACACTTTACCAAACCTCGAATATCCCACATAGCACATTTCCTGACACGCTCAGAGAAAGCTCCTCAAGCAAGAAAAGAAAAGTTAAACATTAACGCTGCTAAAAGCCTCCTGGAAGCCTTAACTTCCATTTGGGGGTTTTAAAAGCAGCTCTTTGAACTCGAGAGCTAGAAGCTATTATGCGAAGAGACACCGAATCAATTTTCCCTTGAGGCCTACTCCGCTATCGGCCCCAGCTGCATGAATCTTGAAAGCAAATTTTTAATGTAAGATTAGGAGGGTGATGTCATACTGGCTGTTACATAATGCCACCATGCTCATCTGATTACATTTCATCGAGTCTTTTGTGTGAATAATGACATATATGATTTGACGGGACTATTAAATGTGCTTCACTGAATAAAAAGGTACTTTTGACATTAAGGTAACTTTATGAATGCAATTCACAGTCAAAGGAGTCTCAGGAAGTTTTTACAACTTCTGCCACTGAAGCTGTAGCCATATTTTTTGAAAACATTTTGCTTTTTTGTGTCAAGGAACTCTTACTCCTTCCTTCGACTTCAAGTTTATATTTTGGCTTAACTTCAGCCTTATGTTGCAAGACATGTTGCTGTAATCTCTGCTTTACAATATCCCCTCACACGATAACCCCACCAACACAGCCTAAACTGGTGATACAAAGTTTTTATGTTGTTTTCCTAAATGTGCACTACTATCTCAGTGTCGCAGAAATCAAGACTCATCAGATCAGGCAACTTTTTCTACTGCCGTTTTGGTGAGGCCGTGTGAGCTGTATTTTCAGTGACGTTGGGTGTGGTCTTCTGCTGCTTCAAGGATTGACGTGTTGTGCATTCAGAGATGCTCTTCTGCATACCTTGGTTGTAGAGAGTGGTTATTTGAGTCACTGATGCCTTCTTATTGGTTTCCTCTGACTTCTGGCATCAACAAGGAATTTTGGGCCGGTGAACTGCTGCTCCCTGGGATTTTCAGATCATTTCTGAAAAAGTGAAACAATCCGGTAAGTGGCAGTTCTCTGTTTGAAAATGCCTCGTTGATGCCAGAGGTGACAGGAAAATGACCAGACTGCTTTGGGCTGATAACAAGGCAACAGTTACAACTGAGGTATGCAGAAGAGCATCTCTGAATGCACAGCACATCAATCCTTAAAGAAAATGGGCTAGTAGCAGAAGACCACACTGAGTGCCGCTCCTGATAGATAAGAACAGGAAAAAATGATGCTAAATTTGCATAAGTTCACTAAAATTGAACAACAGAGCAGAAAAACATTCCTGCTGCAGCATTCAGATGCAGGAGATTCACAACAATATGCACCAAAATCTCTGAGGAATGTTTCCAGCACCTTGTTGAATCTATGCCATGAAGAATTAAAGCAATTCTGAAGGCAAATGATTTTAGTAGTTAGTATGAGTGAGTTTCAGTGAGTCAGTACTGCATGTTTCAAACCAAAAATAATGATTGACATGCAGTACTGTAGGGAAAAAAGTGGATCAAACAACAAAACAGACAAGCTGTTGAAAAAGCAAACAGACTAAAACAGGAAGAAAAAGTAAAACACAGGACCCGTCCTCCCTCATCACTTCAGCAATTTTCACATCCCTAAATCCCCGAAGGTATTACTCAGTTGTTTTGGCAATATCCAGATATGCTACAATTCAGAGAATATCCAATTAATACATAATCAACCTTTCAGCCATGCAATAAAGCTTGCATTTATCACTCACGTCACTGTCAGTGGCGTGATTACACCAAACTGTGTCCCTGGCTTCTATGAAATACTAACAACTACCTGCGAATTGGTGCGTCCGCTGAAACATGTCTCATCTGAGCTCTACAACCATGAATTATCCCAAACACTCAATCGTCTTCTTCCATCACAACATGTAATTACAGCACCAGCTGAAAGACTTGCCCCATCTTGTCATGAGATGTGTTCCACTGAATTCCTGTCTGGAGGCCACTGGACTGTTTGGATGTGAGGACTGTGTTTCTACATGCCAAATCAAATATTAAACCATGCACGTCTTTCATCTCTATCGCATTAGTTGAAAAGAAGAAACACATGGCTGTAATAATACAGATTAGCACGAGTACACACTTGAAGTTGAACTTTTCTTCTGGGCGACACCCTCAACTCCTCCCGTGCTTTAACACAGGTTCATCCAGATCTGTTATTGTGGGGAAAACAGGAGAGAGGTGTGAAAATAGACAGAAATCTGGCTGTGGAAGTAACCTGAAAATCCAAATGCACACACCTAAATCCTGATATAAAGCACTAATCCTACAGTACATTTTAGACAAACCACAGACTGACAGCACAGCTGTGATACTTTTACAGATTAAACACATCACAGTATACTCAAGGGATGATTCAGGGTGACACTCTCATCGCTAAGACTTTCATTTGAAATATTGCATTAATTCCAATTTTTAGAAATTGTATTGCATTATATATATATATATATATATATATATATATATATATATATATAATGTCCAATTTAAGAAATTGATGGCGAACTACCTATAATACCATGGTGAACACACTGATTTTGTGAGGCTGCAGCTCCATCTAGAGGTGAATGATGGCATTTTTCCCTTGTGGAGAGACATTCAACATGGCTGCTCCCACGTAGACGTTTGTTGGGTTCACTGTTAACAGGAAGAAGCTACAAATCATGAAGGAATTCAGGTAAATACACGCAAAAGTATATTTTAATGTGTTGGTAAATGGTGCATACTGCTGGGCTTTCAGGAGAGCAGTGCTGCATTTTGCAGGCTGTGGCAGAGATCACTGCATTCAGAAAAGCAAATGTACTGTACGTTTTCTGACAGGTTATCTGTCTTTATCCTGTAGAATTGTGATATTTATCTCTTCATTATTGCCTGCATATCTTTGCAGCTGCTATGGATGGAAAGGAAATGGTCCGCTGTGCTCTTCAGATAGGGAAATTCAGTGCAGACAGAAGCTATGGGAGCATCATGACCCTCCTTGGTGACCTCGAGAAGTCTCATGTCACACCAGAGCAGCTGGAAGCAACAGACATCATCAAGGTGCTCTACAGGCTCCTGAAAACCTGCTCTGACGACAGGGTGAAGAAGACAGCGAAGAGCTTGCTGTCCAAGTGGAAGAGGCAGTACACGAGGGATAGACAAGGAGTGAAATCCACAGAGGAGAGTAAGGATCCTGAGCTCTCCACCGGGGTTTCTTTACCAAAAGAGGATGTGGATGGTGAGCGGGGGGATTTCCATTCTGTTTCTGCACAAACACGTGACATTGGAGAGGAGATTGCTGCAGAAAAAGGAGCGCCATCTGTGCAGGCTACTCCGGGCCTCAAGGCTCATATTTCCGCCGTAGCTTCTGATAGCGTAAGAACCAAATGCTTTCAGCTCCTCCTTGCTGCCCTCTGCCCCAAAGCTCCTGATCAGGACAAGGCTGCGGAGCTGGCCAGAGGCATCGAGCAGCACATCCACGAGCTCCACAAACACAACCAGGTCAAATATAAAGCCTGTGTGAGGAGCAAGGTAGCCAACCTGAGGAACCCCAAACACGGCCACCTGCGTCAGGGCCTCCTGAGCGGCTCCCTGTCCCCCGAGGCCTTCGGCCTCATGTCTGCGGAGGAGATGGCCAGCGCGGAGCTGCGGCAGCTGAGGGAGGAGTACTCCTCCCAGGGTGTGAGCGAGAGGCAGCTCCCTCGAGGGTTAGAGGGGATGCAGACTCAGAAAATTCGCTGCAAACGATGCGGGGGGTCAGACTGTAGGGTGACGCAGGTGTCCAGGGGGGTTCTGTTCTTGCCTGCATGGGTGAGGCGGGGCAGCCCAGATGAGGATGCAATGACCTTTGTGACCTGCAGTGGGTGTGGCCAGCAGTGGTACCACAGCGGCTGGGTCTGCCTCTAAACCAACACACATGGCCAATAAAGGTAATGAGAGACTAATCAGTGATGAAAATAACAAATAATATCATCCATCCTGCACAAGAATGAAGCTGTGTAGGACTTTCATTAATGATAACTTTATTTTCTCCTTTTGCCAATTGCGTTTACCCAATAAAATGACTTAAACGGCCCTTGTTGCAGACTAACTGCTTTAGCCGCACTGCCTGCTGTGAAACTGCACTCATTTGAGTAAAGACTTTCCGGTGAGCGGTAAAATGCAGAGAGTGGAAACTTTCCTGCAGGATGAAGTGGATACTTGTGGTTTAAACCAGATTTTTTTCATAGCATTTCTGTTTGATGTTTCATGCTTTCACAAGTAAAACCCACAGCTGGAAGCCCAGGCTGTGTCTTTACCGCCTGAAATGCCAAGTCACCACAGCTGCCGACTGAAACCACGAGTTTTTAAGAAGTAGCTGTCATCATCTTTTTCTTGGTGAATCATTTCCTGTCTCCTCTACTCTCAGTAATGGCCCTTCAGTTTATTTCTACATAGTCGCTCATTTGATTGATTTTACTGGCCCCTCTCTCTCTCTCACATTCTCTGATCAAGAGAGCCATTCGTGCTTTGACCACCGCCTTCGCTGATGTTTAATTTTATAATCTTTATGTCAGTAATTCTGGGTATTAACATGTAGGGAGATTCCTTAATGCATGCCTGTGCTCTACAATGTCCCATTTGTGGCAAACTGAATCCAGCAGATGAGACATGTGACCCTGAAAGAACGGCAAGCATGTGAGTCAGTAATCTGCCCTCCCCAGCAGCCGGAGGGGTGGATATCCCATGGTGCTCGGGCCAGCATGGCACAATGACTCATTTACGCATCACTGTGACGTCACATGAAAATCTCTCTCTTTTTTTACATATTGTGAAGCGTTTCAGAGAAAATTGCTCACTTCTATTCTCAGCTGTTTTGTCTGCGTCATTATTTCTATCATGTCCTGGTCCTGATCTCTGTAGCAGGCTCGTTCTGCTATGGCCAAAGGTAAAATGGTCAAAGATAAGATGCTTGTTATCTCAGTCCTGCTGCATTTCTCTGTATTGCGTCTCCTCTCACATGCTCCTTATCTTTTTTAGTAGATAAGGAGCCTTTCAGGTTGATGCTCTGCAGCCACATAAAGCTCTGGTCAGAGGTTTGCATGCACTCATCGCGGCCGTGAATGTCACGGTAATTTGATGATTTCTTTGAACTGTTCTTTTTCCAGGGTGGACTGATTGAACAGCATACATCTTTAATGACTTTAAAAAAGCTTAAATATATACAGACACTCACTTAAATCTTTTAATAAGTGGTGCTAAAGGTTCTACTTTTAACTTGTGAAGGCCAAAGCCTTCGATAGTGATCATGATCGACTACAGCTTGTACTTTCTCTTTGCAAGCATTAAAAGGATTTGTTTGACAGCACTCGTTGGACTCACCAATACTCAGAACAACGGGAAAGTCCAAGGAACTTGGACATAATTGGGTGTTCCAACACGACAATGACACACATCAAAATTTGGAGTGGATAAAGCAGGCCAACATTAAGCTACTGGAATGGCCTTCTCAAAGCCCTGACCTCAACCCTATTGAAAATGTGTGAACTATGTTTATTAGCTGCCAGGAAACCAACCACTTTAAATGAACTCTACCAATTGTGCCAAGAAGAATGATCAAGTATCCAGCCAGAATTATGGCTTCTGGCATAATGATGGTTGGTGATGGCTACCAAAAACATGCGGTCAAGGCGCAACGTGCTAAGGGACATTTACAAATAGACTGTAAATCTGGGTGTTTGGATATGTTTGAGCCTGTATGTATACTTCTGACCCTGTGTGGATTACAGAAAATCCAAAATAAATTCAAACTTTTTCCATCAGTTCTTGCTTCTTCTTTTTTTTAAGTCAATAAATATGGATGCTGTACAATCAGTCCACCCTGGAGAAAGAACTGTTCAAAGAAATCATTAAAAGCCCAAAATGATCATAACATTAATGCTCATGACATGAGTGGGTGTAAATTTCTGGCTATAACTGTACCCACTCTCCCTCACATACAGGGAATCAAAACACCAGTCTGGGGTCATTCTGCCACACTTCCAACAGACTTGCAGAGGCGCATAAATCTGTAATATTTGCACAAGTGATACTGCAGCAGGGTGTTTGGATTCTGATCTCTTCAAACAATTCATATTTGCTTGAGAGCGCTCAATACAAGTTATGTCTTAGTCATGTTTTTTAAGGGGCCTGAAGAGGCAAAAGCTGTATTTCACAAAAAATACAGGGGAAAAAAAAAGAGATGAAAGAGTGATGAAAATAATATAATTCTGTGACACTAAAAACGTTTTGACTTGGTTACAATTTCAGCCATCTCCTGGCTTATTTAGGAGCACTTTGGAGGGCAAGGACTGCTGTACGACCATTTTAAACCTGCGCTGTAGGTTAGATTTCTTTCTTCTTCACAATGTGAAACCTGCATCAGAATGTGGACGCGCCGGCTGGATCCAGGAAAGCGCCTGATGACAGGAGGCGTGACAGCCTCTGCCGGGTCATATGAGCGTCATCCGCAGCTGCGGGGCCAGAGAGCAGCGGCAGGGGCACTTGAGCGCCATGTCACCGGCTGTCAGCAGCACCCTACCGGGGAAAACGAGAGGAATTTAACCGCTAGAGTCCAGCGCCGACCGCCACAGCGACAGGTACGGTCACGGAGAGGTGAAAAGTCTCATTTCAGCCGCGAAAATACCCGCTTTCTGTCGTCTTAATCGGGTTAGCAAAGTCGTGAGTGTGCAACTACTGGAGCGCCCATTATCGGACAGCAACAGTTTGCAGTTAAGGTTCCATTGTCGGACAAGCTCAGACTTCATGTTAGATATTGACGATGACTAAGTACACGTAAGCAGGATTTAATTTTCAAATATTACACATATACGCTAATTCTGCGGGACTGAAGACCTAATTTAAAAGCTGGTAAATGCAAAGAAGCTACATATTTGAAGCTATACGTCATCAAGTTGCTCCCTTTCACTTTTTTTTATGCCGTATGTCTGCATTTAGTATAAATGGTGCAAATGAGAGCATTATTAAAAAAAAATAAAAAAACAAGAAAAAAAACCTGTCAAAAATAGTTACTCCTGGTTTGCAGGGTGTCCGAAAATGGATCTAGCGAGCGCCTGCCAGCTGGAAACCACAAAAACGCTCAATCTGTGCTGTAATTATGATGTAGTAACTTAAAGTGTGGACGCTCCCCGCGCCTCTCACACTGAAGTTTAGAGCTTTTACAGAGTCAGCTTCTAAAAGCTTCGACTGGTATCACACGTGGCTGCAGCTGTCTCCATGTTGTTGCTGTTCATGTTGTTTGGCGATAAGAAATCCAGTAAATTATTTGCTCACGCTCAGGTAAGGTGTGTCACCTGAGCCAGCTCTGCTCCCATGACTCATGGCAGATTATTACCATGCTGGCTTAACATAAAGGCTTTCGCTTTGATTTTAAGATACAGAAATATTTTATTTTGAAGGCCCAGAAGTCCAAGATATGGAGGAGTGGAACATTTTTATAGAGGGGAAAAAAACCCCCACACACTCACCCCCACACACAGCAGCCCTGTCTGTATCCTGCTGAATGAAGCACATGACTCCTGAGTGAGTGACTGTGTGGGTGTGTGGGTGCGTGCGTGTGTGTGTGTGTGTGTGTGTGCTTGCTTTCCTGCTTCGTTTTTCTGTTGCATTGCTGCTTTTAAAACTGTCAAAGTTTTCCCAGAGCAAATGTCAGGGGCAGCACTGTGCTTAAAGGTTTTAAGACAAAGACATTATTTACCCCACTTTGGTCCTTCATCTGTGTTTTCCTGCCAGTGCATGTGACTCGTGGCTCTGTGTGCAGTCAGATTTTCCTAAGGAGCAGTGGGTTTAGTCAGTTCTTTCCTTTATGGCTGCAGACTGCACGTGCACCGCTGCATGTGGGACATCTTATATAATGTTGCAAATTTGAATTCATCTGTGATGTCTTAAAGTCTTTTTTTTTATGCACTGCAATGCAAATTCCCAATCATCAGTAGGCAGGGCAGCTCAGCAGCAGTTCACACATGCAAGTCTGCATGCTGTAGTTGTTTACCATCACCTGGAAGTGGCATCATAAATATGTGGAACAACTGGTAGCGTGGGCTACTCTGTTTTTGTTCCTTTACCTTTGCCCCTGCGCCGAGAAGGCAGAAGTCGTATTCGGGCTTTGTAGTGAAACGAAACAAGAACAATTAAAACCGTTCGCTTTTGCCGCTGTATGCATAATCTGTAATGTTTCTCTTTGCTTCTTCCTCTTTGTTCTGAACTGTTCTGTTTGTGTTCAGGCCACCTTTTCTGTGGCTCTTGTGTTTGTTAAAATCCCATAATCGTTCTCTCCCTGTAGCCAAAGAACTAAACAAACAAACACAACCGCGGCTCCCTAAATTGGGCTCTAAAGGTTAGCCGCACCTCGTTGGAGTCTTAATCACCAGCAGGTTCTTGAAAGATGCGCTGTAAAGCACTTTGGGTTCAAGTCCTGCAGAAAATGTTCCAAAATTGCTGCAAAAATGATGAATCTCCCCTTGACTGAAATTTTAACTGTGACTGTTTAGAGGATATTTGCGAGCAGAGATGTGTTGTGCTGAAGGAGCGTTTTAGCCATCGAAATAAACTGTATGTGTGACATCAAAAGTGTAAAATGAAGATTGGTACCTGTGTGAGCGTTGAGGCGGTGCAGTCTCTGTGTCACAGTGATGGATGAGGGGATTGTGTTCCTGTAAAGCTCTTACGTTGCCCACGTTTGTCTCTGAGATTTTGTAGGTTAGATTGCTGTTACCCTGAAGTGGTATGTAAAGTATGCCTGTGTGTGGGACAGGATTAAATTTGCATTTAAATCCTCATTAGATTTTTTTTTTTTCCCGCTTTGCAGCTGAGCCCGAGTGGGTGAAATCCTTTGGCCACTTCACAATCTCACAGAAGGCTGATGCTGAAGCGATCTGTGTGCAGATGTAACGGTGAGGAAAACTCTCTTCCTTTGGTGCTGACAGTGTTCCCAGCTTGTGAATTGACTCACCAGTCCTGTGATCAGCGTCCATGGGATTTTCAGCATGGCTCATTTCATGCATAACATATTTAAACATGTAATTGGTGTGTAGAGTAATGGGGCGGAGGGGCTGTGGCAGTTTTAATAGGATTAGCTAGTCTACTGACTCGAATCAGATGTTCATGTGGTCCGAATCTGAGGAAATATGTGAATAATACTCGAAGGCCGTGGTTGATGAAGGGAAAATGGACTTGAAAGCAGTTCCATCCATTCATCTTCCACTTATCCAGTTCAAGGTTGCAGGTGTGATAGGTACACCCCGGGGAGGTCGCCAGTCTATCACAGTTCTAACACAGAGAGTCATGCTCACATCCACACCTACGGCCAATTTAGAGCCCCAAGTTAAAATAACATGCATGTCTTTGGCGTGTGGGAGCAAGCCAAGGTACCCAGAGAGAACCCACGCAGAAAGGCCCCAGGATTAGAACCCAGGACCTTCCTTTACTGTGACCGAGCAGGCCAAAGTTCATCTGATCTCTGGATATCTGTAAAGCACGTCACGTTGTCTTACATAGAAAGCGGTTTCCAGATTGCTCGTATGTGGATGTGTTTATCCAGCAGATAATCTCTTATTTGCAGTTTCAATCATGATGCTTTTTAATCCAACTGGAACCAAACCAAGCCAACGATACACACCCCGGGGTTCAGGTTTTTTCTTAGTTAGTGACTTTAGTAACTGAAGTTAGTTTAACTTTCACCTTTTGTTCTTAAAAAAACTGATCTTCATGTTTTATTATTTAAAAGTAGATTTGATTAGAAAATGCTAAAAATGCCCATTATCATTTGTCATATTCATATAACTTTATACATACATATGGCCAATAATGTCGTCAAAGCAAAGATCCTACACAATCCCACAGAATGTCAGACTTCAGACACGGGGAGTTCACCTATCTCCCCATGTTTGTTTGTTTGTCTTCTTAGATGGGTGTTCTGTTAACTGTAATTTCCCCATTGTGGGATGAATAAAGTATCATTCATCCATTCATTCAGACTGCTCTGAATGCTTGATTTCAGATTTTTTTTTCTACTTTTGGTTCTGTGTGATGTCAGTGAGGGGGAATGCCCCTAATATGGTCATCTCAGGTGGGTAGAGTTTCTGTATTTATCCAGAGGTGAGCACACCTGCCACTTAAAACTTTCTGTTTGAGGGGCAGCCAATCAGAACAAGTTTCAGATAGAGGATGAACTGAGTGGCTGCTCCAAGGCCCGATATAAGCTAAGTAGGATTATTTTGATGTGTGAAATCATGCAAAGCTACTTTATAAAATAAAAATGTTACACATAAAGTTTGGATGCTTCTCCATTAAAAATGTTGTTTGAATTAACTGAGTTTTTTCCTCTTCAGATCAAACTGCTTTCTTTATCGGTGGTGGCTTCAGACCCCCTGCGCCGGCTTCGACTACACAGCCCAAAGTTCATGATGTCCAAATCCGCTCTCTTTAAGGTGATCCTCCTGGGTGACGGTGGCGTAGGCAAATCGTCACTCATGAACCGATACGTCACCAACAAGTTCGACTCGCATCTTTTCCACACTATAGGTGTGGAGTTCCTGAACAAAGAGCTGGAGGTGGACGGGCACCGCGTCACCCTGCAGATCTGGGACACGGCAGGTCAAGAGCGTTTCCGCAGCCTCCGCACACCCTTCTACCGCGGCTCCGACTGCTGCCTGCTCACCTTCAGCTTGGACGACGGACAGAGTTTCCAAAACCTGGTAAACTGGAAGAAGGAGTTTACATACTATGCTGACATAAAGGACCCCGACAGCTTCCCCTTTGTGGTGCTGGGTAACAAACTGGATATTCCAGAGCGTCAGGTGTCGGGGGAGGAGTGCTCGGAAGTGGTGTCGCGAAAACGGTGGACACCCGTACTTTGAGACGAGCGCCAGGGATGCCACAAATGTAGCATCAGCCTTTGAGGAGGCGGTGCGTAAAATTTTGGCGTCGGACGACAGAGATAATCACCTCATCAACACCAACACGGTGGACTTGCAGAGGAAGAGCCAACCTCAGGACAGCTGCTGCTGAGCTCAGCCCTCAGCGTGACCTACCAAGAGCTCGTGATACTTGTGCAGATTCCACGAGCGGCTTTTACGAAAAGAGGAACTGGTGGTGGCTCAGCAGCTTCCCTACAACAGTCTGTGATGTCCTCAGTGAGTCGTATTGAGAATAAGCGGTTTTGTGCCATTGTTCAGGATTTTTACACAATCATGTGCCTGAAAACCCTTCATGACCTTCATGCATTTTGGTCCCTTGCAGAAACAAATTGAACATTTCTCATTTGGATGTGCAGATTTACAAATGAATTGGGTATAAGTCAAATGGGTTTTCAGTTAATGCAGGATTTCTACCACAGTCAGTGTTTCAGACATGCCGATGGTTTCGACGTCACTGATGGAGCTGCGGTTTGAAGCTTTAACCACAAAAAGAGAAGTCCTTTATGATTACTTTTGCACACTGAAGCAGATGCTGGAGTCGGTTTGAAGGAGGAAGACTAAAACTACAAAACAACTTTCACAGCTTAAATATACTAATTATCCTTAAACAGACCTGCAAGGCAAATGAAGAAACATACCTCTTAGAAAACAGCCTGATTTAAAGCTATTTGGTTTGGTTTTGCCATACAAATGCAACATTCCTTTTTTAACCCCATCTATATAAACACATAAATATAGGTAATTATTATTATTTTAAGATAAATGTTATCTTCTATTTTGACAGTGTAATAATGCCAAACCAGAGTCACTAGCTGGAGTCCATTTTCTGTGTTTAAGTATTTATTCATCTGTTCTAATGTTCAAATTACTGTAATTATGATCTTTATTAAAGGAGATGGCTCCCTACGTTTTTTTTTTTTAAACACTGAAAATAAAACGTCACGCAAAACTGGAGAAACAAACACCTGTTATTTAATATGGGTTTCATTGATGTTGTAGTATCTTTGTAGTCCACAAGGTGGTGCCCATGTATCAGAAGATTGTGTCATATACTGCTATTAGTCTGATTTCTGATGTCTTATGGGTTAGGCTGAATTTTAACAGAGCTTCTTGGATTCGAAGTAATATTTAATAATAAAACATGCTCCTGTAATGGAGCAACAACTAGAACATGAGTGAAAACACCTGCGTGTGTGGTGTCTTTAAACTTCCTCATAGTATACATTTGGAAAGGTTCAGTAGTTTCACAACTTTAAAATGTGGAACCACATGCTTGCCTGAACACAAATGATCATATCCGCTAATTTCTTGTGACTTTCTGAGAAATAAACAGCTGTTTTTCTCTTCCTGTGACACGGACAGGGGCAGCTCTCAATTAACTGGAATTACCTGTGATTTCGAAAAGGACTTGTTCTGCTGGCAAAAACTGCCAGGCTCATGATCGTTTTGGATTTTTATGTTTACTCTGGTAACAACTTCAAAGACTTCAGCCACACTTTCAGCGACTTGATTTATGCATTTGCTCGCTAAAATAACAAAACACAGGAGCTACGGATGCCATTTGGGCACCAAGCCTTAATTAATGTGATTAGCAGAGCTTGTGTTTACCTACTATTTTAGATTAAATGACTGCTCTGCAAATTGTTGTTTAATTAGAGCTAAAATATTTAGTTGGGTAAGTATGGAAGCTTCTTCATGCCAGTGAAACATTTTTTTTTTTTTTGCCAGGTAGAGCTAAGTTGAAATTTCAGATTATTATCTCTAAATTTCATGTTATCTCAAAAATTCAAGTTAAGGATCTCAAAATTTTATCATAATAACAAAAATCTTTGAGATTATAAAAATTTATTTTTTTGGCAGGAGGAAGCCTCCATCGAAGATTATTTCCTGTTCAATCATAACTAAAAAAAAAAACCCCAACCCAAACTGAACATCCAAAACCTTGATTTTTAAGAAGTCTTTGCACGTCTGTTCTGTTTATGGTGCAAAAAAAATTTTTTGCTTTGAGTATTTTGCCGTTTCTGCACACACAACACATGGTTCATTTTGATTTTAAATCATCAGTTGCAGCCTTACAAGAAGCATCTTATCTATACTTTCACTTTAATTTTTAATAAATTTCCATAAAAATCACAAGGAAGAGGCGGGAGGCAATGGTGTCACGATAATAAAAAATATCGGTTTTACTAGAGAAGGTTACAAAAATCATCACTAAATAGGAGTCATAGAACTATTTCCAACTTAAAAAATAAAACCATAATGAAACACCTACAAGGACTACAATGCCATCAAAGTACAATGGAGTTTTCTTTAGAAAAGAGCGAGTGGAAGGGGAGGAAGGAAGGGGGCAAACACCGCCTACCATAGTTGTCATTACAATTGACTACACATCACCTGAAAAACTGCAAAGACACAGTCATGTCTCCTTCATGCAAATAACAAGGAAACAACAACACCCTGACACGCATTGTCTTATAGGAAATTGAAGTTTGCCTTTACATCGACCTGGCGGCAAAGCACGTATATTTATCAAACATAACACACATGGCAATATAGTCCTTTTTTATACAGAATAGACAGCTGCACACATGGACAATACTGACATGCTTCATCTCATCAAAGTTCAAAAAAATTTTGTTTTCTTCAGTGTTTTCTGAGGGTGAACTAACCAATAATGACTGATATAGAATATAGTTCATGATTATTAAATGATATCTGGTTATAAAATTAATGTATGAAAATTCCTGACTTGTTTTATTCAGTGTAAACATCCAAAAACAGTCTCTGCGGCTCATTTGAGAGGCATGACGTTTAAAAAATAAAATAGGAGAAACAAAAAAAGAAAAAAAAAGGTGACTAGCTCATATCTTGAGTCACTCATTTGTCCGGCCATCAAAAGTAAAATAAAATAAAATAAAATAAGCACAAACATGTTCCATAAAATAATAATTACTGAATCACAAGAAGAACTCAGCTGCCTAGAACTGATAAAACATTAAAAATCAATTTCAATTATTTTTTTTGTCACATTTTAAAATGTATACGTCACAAGCACCTCAATCCATCATATCATATCATGACTGCACTTTATCCCTCTCACGACATATCATTTAAGATGTTACATTACAATTATTATAGCAAATGCAGAACTAGTATTTGAGTGCTAAACACATATCTCAAAGGGTACATTTACATATATTTGTGGAAAAAAATAAAAATAAAAGAGCATGGCAAAACACTGATTGTGTTCTCCCTGTTTTGGGAACAGTTAATTCATCTTTTTAGGGTGATTCGGCTATTTACAGGTGAAATTTCTCAAAGGGAGGAACTGAGAGAACAAGTTTTTACTGTATAAGTCACACAGGACTGCAGTCTGGAAAGAGTTTAAATGGTGACGCTTTGGAAAAGAACACAACTGGTGGAAAATCAGATTTGGTTTAATACCTGAGGTGTGTGTCTTTTTTAAGACTCGGACAGATCTTTGATTTCTGCTGCCGCTGGTGGTGAGTGTAGCAAAAAACCGACAAAGGTCTTAAAAGGAGCAGTTTGCCAGAAGTATGCCAATATGTTTTCTTGTCAAAAGTTAGATTAGTAGAGCCATACCGCCTTCATTAATAATCAAATATCAAGCACTAGAAGGCTCAAGAAATAACTAAAACTATGTACTTCTGTACTTAAACTTGCTGTTTTGAATGTATAAGTGCATTAGCACTAACATATGCCAGTATTAAGTGTGGAAGGCTGAACTTCTCACCTGTAACAGTTGCCATCTTGGCTTAGTAGTGGAAAAAAGGAACCACCAAGTAAGCGTTGGCCAAAAAGAGGAAAAGGAGGGCTCACCAAACAACTACTAGCCAAGAAGTGGCGAAGGAGAGCCCACCAAATAAGCTTTAGCCAAGAAATAGAAAAGGTTGACCTAATAATTAATTATTAGCCAAGAAGTGGAAAAGGAGAGGCCACTAAATAAGTTTTAGCCAAAAAGACGAAAAGGAGGGGACACCAAACAACTACTAGCCAAGAAGTGGCGAAGGAGAGCCCACCAAATAAGCTTTAGCCAAGAAATAGAAAAGGTTGACCTAATAATTAATTATTAGCCAAGAAGTGGAAAGGGAGGGCCCACCAAATATGCTTTAGCCAAAAAGTGGAAAAGGAGGATCCAACAAATAACAGCAGCAGGTGACGCCAGTGCTAGCTAGCTAGCTAGCTAACAGCAGCAGGTACATTTTTTTCAGCTGTTGGTATTACAAATGTTTTTGCATTGTTTCATGTTTATGTTATGTTGTCATCTTCTTTTTAGAGTCATTTAGGTTAATATTTGGTCAGAGTCTTAACAAAAAATGTATGTTTGGCAAAATGCGGCAGCTAACAATCACGGTCCAGCGCTACAGTTGTTTCTGGTAAGTGCATGACTTGCTGGAACAAGTCAAAATTAATCCACTACATGATTATGTACATATTGTACTACACAAGTGTCTGAAATCAAACACAATGCCCATCGCTGTGTTTCCAATCTTTATGCTAACTGTAGCTTGCCTGTTGCAATTTAGCTTCTTACAAATCATACTGACAGCTTTCAATCTTCTCCTCTAATCCTTGACCTGAAAGCAAATCAGCTTATTTCCTGAAGCTTTCTCTTGCTTAAAGGTTTGCTACCCCTCTGGTCTTAAATGTACTGTTAATACCTTGATGGGTAAATAAAACTCTTATCATGTAGATGCATAATAATCCTTGAGATACCACGTGATTTGAGATAATTTTAGGTATGCCTATGAGAGAGGGAATTGGAGCGGTTTATGTTTTTTAAGGACTTTTTTTTTATCCCCCTTTTTTTTGTTTATTTAATAGTGCAACAACGAGCATTAGCAATAAAAAGTTAAAGATGGAGAGAAAAGTAAAGGAGAAAAACCTATGAGCGCGAAAACATAAAGAAGAAGAAAGATCATAATAATACCTGGCATACTTTTCAGAGAGTATTAAAAAAAACAACAACATTCGTACACATTCGCACAATATATTCATATTCATATATATATGCATATAAAACACCAAAAAAACAGAGGAAGTTGATCGCTGCCTGGCTTCTTTATGGCTGAAGCAGGCAGTGAACAATGTTTTTTTTAGGCTGTTAGGAGCTGTGTGTCGAGAGGCTGTGCTGGCTCAGGGCGCGAGGCCATCACAGCCGGGCCACGTTCACGAGCCGCCGCCCAAAAGCACGAGGGAAGAGACGCTTCTGAACTGATGTACTGTACCTGAGCTCGACCCCGGCGGGCGAGCTCTCCCATTCTGAAAGCATCTGCCTCCGTCTGGGCCTGCCGCTTCTCCTGACTCTCTATTCTCTTCCCCTCGGGTGTGAGGACGTGCCCACAACCCTTAATAAACACTGCGGAAGGAAAGAGGATGGAGAATCAGGAGGTTTTGGGACTATCAAACATGACCGAGGTGGTTTGTTTTAACGGAGGGACAGGGTGGGCGTTAGGTGTTGCGGGGGGGTGGGGTTTGTGGTGTGGAGAGAAGACGGGCGGTGGTGTTGGGCTCTCTTGTCCTTATGAGTAGGAGGACGAGTTCTGGCCCTCCTTGGAGCGTGCCTCAGCCTCCAAATCCTGGTCATCCTTGGTCTTGATGTCCTGGTAATCGTGCGTGGAGGCGGCACTCTTCAGGTAGGCCCAGTTGGCCCCCAAAATCATCAGGTAGTGGATCTGAAGAGAAACAAGATGCTTTCTTCATATTCAAGGGCAGGAACTGACTCCATGCTACCTTATTTCTATTGTTAAACTCATACATTTTATATAAAACATAGAAAACAGTGAAAAAGAGACACAATAAAGATTGCTCAAAAAACTCTGTATTCCATGATTTTGATAGAGCTGCTGTTACACCCTCTTGTGAAGCTTTCTCTCTCATCTGTCTGCCACACCGCGGAGTGCCTGATCCCACAACACTGATTTTTGCCCACTGGAGTTTAGCAATGTCTAAATGTAGAAAACATCCTGTTATATTAAAATAAACCAACATGAGAACAATGAAAATGTTCCAGAGCAGTTTTCCTCCATTACTTTTTTTTTTAAAATGTCTTTCCACCTTTTGTAACACATCAAAAGTACACAGTACTTCCAGCTGACGCTGTGCTAACATCTGGAGTAGTGCTTAATGCTTTTATTTGTTTTTTTTTTTTTTTAGTAGCTCCCTTGACTCAAAACAAAAAAGCCCGCCTCCGCAGCAGAGTAAAACACTGACCCTCGGTGAGCGCACGCACAGAGGCGGGCTGCAGGGCAGGATTTCAAACCCATAGAAGGACATATGTGAGAGGTGGGAGAGGTTGCCATGGAAACAGATAATCACGCCATAGCAACATGCATATTTTGAGCGGCACATTACTGCATCGGTGGGATCACGAGGAGCTTACCAGTGCGATGATGGTGGCTCCGGCGCCGGCTAACGCAACGATGTAGAGGTGGTAGGACAGGTAGAACTGCAGGGGGAATCACAGGAGGTGTTAATGAAAATAAGGAGAAGGAAAAAAACAAACAAAAAACCCCCCCAAAAAAACCAAAGGAGGTCAGCATCCTCTCACCTCACTGGTGTTACAAATTTCTCCCAGGGTGGCTCCACAAGCTTTTCCTGGTGTGGCATTATAGGGAATTACACCTGCGGGATCAGATAGATGAAACGTCACAGGACTGAGACAAGAAGCTTTGTCCTCCCCAGAGACTGTGTGATATGATTGAAGGCATTATGAATTAGGCGCAGATAAAGATTAAAGGAAACAGGGCTGCTGCTGCTGCTGGAAAAAATATGGGTCATTGTGAATCCCTTTTTTTTTGTCAACTGTAGAATCATTTTGGAGAATTGCTACTATAGGCTGCTATGTTAACTCATTTCTGCATTGCTGCATTTATTTACCTTCCAAATCATTTCCTCAATCAGCTGGAGCTCCAAAACTGCTGACAATAATTTCACAACTGCCAGTAATTGGGGTTAATATTTCACACGGCATGCTAGCGCAGCACCACAGTCAATGAAGCATATGTGATCCTCATCCTACTTTGCAAGCGAGCCAGCTGTCTTTCAAATGTGGGTCACATACTGTACATCAGGCCATCAAACTGATGACCACATACACAATCGCAGGAGAGTGTCGCTGTGCTGTAATACCGCTTTGAGGTGGATTTTCACAGAGATCCAATCAGGCTCTCAATAATCTAAATGCATTTGTTTGACCTCTTCCTGCACAGAAAATGACATTTAAAGTGGGTGGAGATGAATAGGTGGTGTTTCTAGTTCCACAGTTTGCTGTCCTGCAGGCAACACCTGTGTGGAAGTGAGAAAGGCACCTGGATATTTTTCCTGCACCGCTGAAGGCTTTTATTGCTAAAGTTAGCCAGCATATTTCTCGATCAGGGGAATTTTTCTTTAACTTTGAACACAGCAGATTTTAATTTTGAGACCTCTAAATGTCTTTCAATGGTGATTTTAAAGATGGCCGATGAGCATAAAAGCAGGTTTTGCCATCTAAATTTTTAGTTTCTAATTAGGGTGGTCTAGGTTGTCCAGTAATGCCACACTTCCATCACATTTCACACAGGACAGTCAAATATTTTGTACAGATTTTCATCACCAATAGGTCTTGTTCACAGTGTTTTTGACAGGGCACAGAAAAATACTTGTGAATAATATCAGGCATTTCCTAATAGGTTTAAAACACTAGCTGCAGAGACAAATGAGTGCAAGGAGGTAGTTCAGCTTTGGTCAGCCTAATTTACATGTGGCACATTTGAATAAACAAACTCGCCTTAAGGCGCAAAGTTGCTACATGAAAGCTAACATATGTGCATGTTGAGCTACGAAAGATAGCACCATTTGTACATTATTCAGTGCAAACAGTTTATAACCACACAATGAAGGCCCGCCCATCGTGCAAGTTCTGCCCCTGCACAAACTGATGAAAATGTGTCGCCTGTAATAAGATCAGGTGAGCAGAACAAAGAGCTAGAGCAAAAATATAAAGGGCAGGCTGGCCTTGATTGTTGGAGAGCGAGCTAAGAAACAACGTTAGGAGGCTGCTAAGCCTTATGGTAATGGCTGCTAAAACACAAATCAAGCTTTCAAAGATTTACTGGTGCTAAGTGACGACTTTACTTTCTGCATCGTTTCAAAAGCAACTATTAGATCGATTTCTCATCATCAGTGCTAATTTGATGTAAGATATTGCAGCTCTCCATAAGGTTTAAGCTTCACAGGGAAAAGAATGGTACTATTCAGCAAAGATACAAAATTCCCTTAAGAATTTAGACAAACATGTGCAGTAGATTATGGTGGCTAATATCAGCCAACTTCACTTACAAGTGCACGCGCGTTAAAAACACTGAAAAAATGCAGCAAACACTGCAAACTGAAGTAGTACAGTTGAAGCCATTTCTAATTTACTCACCGTACTGCCTCACGTCCACACAGATGGAGTCAGGAGAGGTGATGTTAGCATCAGGAGACTTCATGGCAGCACAAGTGTTCCACATATTAAAGAAGAGGAAAACCGGGATCGCCGTGAAGCCGAAGATGGCGAGGAAGGCCAGGAAGAGGATGTAGGTCAGGAACATGAACTGAGGAGAGGAGGAAGGTGAAAAGAAAGCAAAATATTGGGATTTTATAATCGCCGCTTCAAAAAAAAAAACAACAGAAGAAGAGTATTCTTTAAAGATTGAGACCCTATATACAGACACAACTCAGAGTCAAATCAGGGTTTACGCTAATGTTAGTGGACATCTGCAGCAATTAGAGTAATCAGACTAGAAAGGACAAACTGTGCCAGAGTTACCCTGAAGGCTCGAGTGGGATTTTGAGCATTTGTGTGTGTTTGTTTATATCTGTCTTCCTTATGTGCATGTGCCCATACATGTGCAGAGGTGTGAGCTTGTGCCTCGGAAACACTTCCAGGATGACCTTCATGCAGGCATGTACAGCATACTGGAGGAGCGTTTTCTGTTTGTTGTTTTAAGCCACTAAACGACTTTAAACAGGAAGATTTTAAAATACACATAAAAGTCATTAAGTCTCATTTTGGGGCTTTAATTTAAAGTGTAACTGGGTCAGTGGGTGTGATGATTTGCAGTTGCTTGTGCGTGTTTGTGTGTACGGGTGTTGACGTACAAAGGCGGTGATGCAGCGTCCACAGACGGTGGTCTTGAAGTCGCTCTGCAGCTCCTTCTTGATGGCGCTGGTGGTGTAAAAGCCCTCGGCCAGCAGGATGATGGCGTAGACGAAAAAGAAGGAACCAATGCCGTAGATGATGTACTGAAAGATCTGAATCCTGGACAAAGGTGCACAGAAACAAACACCAAGCTGACATGAAGCTGCACCAGTAAAACCCTAAGCCAATGCTGGATAACTTTATATAAATATGACCAGTCATTTTCCCATTCGTGCCAGTAAGGCCAGCATTTTATGGCGGTTAATGTTAGCTAATGTAAAATAGATATCTTTTTTTTTAAGAAAAAAAAAATCTAAATTATATTGTGGCTGTTGTTGGCTAACTTTAGATAAACAGTATCAATAGCTCATCATGGCTAGAGTGAGCTGTCTTTAGATATATTATGGTGATTGTTAACTTTAGAGGCATTTGGGCATTAGGTTTGAATATATTAACTTGAGATAAAATGTTTATTTTACCAGTCTGCATGGGATTTACCAAGATTAATGATTTTCTGCAGCATTCATTTCCTGTCTTATTTCTACCGATGCTGCATTTACTATTATATGTATTTTTTTATAGATTTTAATCAACATTTTATACTTATCATCATCATCATCATCATCATCTGACATCTTGAATTGGAGTAGGTCATGATCATGGGGATCAGAGAAAGTTGGTAACCACTGTCATGACACCGGTTATCTCTGAGTGGGGTTTTAGGCTTTGTTAAGCTAAACTAGTGCAAGAAAAGCCTGACTGTGTTGAGCTTCCTTTGTAGTACACCCCTCTGAACCTTGTGATAATATGCAGGCTATACTAATGCTGGCTAATAGAAGACAAATATGGCCATTAGCTGATGGTTAATCTTAGCTTATTTCAAATTCATTTTTAATATATTATGTTTATAGCAAAATAACAGTGGCAATTAGAGGTTTCTTGTGTGGGGCACATTACTTAAGAGTCATTACAGTCCATTGACAATGATCACCAGAAAAATATCTTTCAGCTCTCACCCTGATCCGTTACTTTGTAATTTCATCTATGCTTTGTTAAAAGACATTTAGCAGTTTAAGGGTTCTCAAGTATGGCACATAATGTGAGTGGCTCTCTTCAACAGATGCAGTAAATAATAATAGAATATTGAGGTCATACTAGTGTTTTCACTGAAAAGTTGGCAGTAAGTGAAATACAGTGCCAGAACTGGGCAATGACTTATCTTTTCCATAAGTGGAAAAGATAAGTCTCATTTTTTCCATGTGACAAAATCATAAGTAACAGAATACCTTAGTGATCATATAGATACTTGGATTGCAAACACAGTGGACTTACACCATAGTGAGGGTGGCGTGGTCGCTAGATACCCTGGAGAAGTGGTTCTCCAGCATGGTCAGGGTCCCAGTCAGCGCTACGTGGCCGCATCCGCAGAACAGGGCCACACCTATGAAGCAGAGGATCGTGGCCACCAGCGAGGCATAGGGCACCCCGCCCAGACACTTGATGCAGCACTCGAAGCATCCTACAGGGGGAGGAATAGAGGCATTTAGTCCCATATAGCTCAGAAAGCTTTAAGGAGAATGCAAGAGAAACCAACTTAGGTCAGATTTGACAGCACACACGCAAATCAAATCTATGTTTTTAGCGAGCAAAAGCAAATAGAGCTGGCTGTGGCAACGTGACATCCCATAAAGAGACTCGGTCGCCTCTGCTGATGACACTCGGTGCAACACTCGACGGCCTTTTTGTCCACCGCTCTTTGATTTTTACTCGCGCAGAAACCTGCGTGGATGTTTGCACTGCTGGGGCTGAATCAAGCATGCACGCTTCAAGAGCGTTATGCTCGTCTCTCAGAGCAGAACACCTCTCACTGTCAGGCATGTCGAGCAGCTAATCATAGCATCATTCACAGTAAGAGTGTGTTCACTTTGAGCTCAGCTGGGAGTGCTGAATATTACATGTAAGCTGTGCTACATGCTCACATCTTATAACTCCCAACCCATAAAAGAAAAAAAAAAAGTTTTTTCCCCCTTTCCTAGGACCAGATTGCAAGAATAACTCCTGATCTAATCTACATGGTTTTTAAATAAATTACCATTGGTAATTTTTTTTGTACATTTTTTTGCTTTTAGATTTCTGTGCAACAAAAAAAAAAAATCACAAATTTGAAAAGAGTGACATGTTTTTTAAGGGAGGCTGAAGACGACCAAAATTTGCCTGTGCCTCGTGCAGCTTTCTGCAGCCTTTGCTCCTTTTTCAGAAGTCAAAAGAGAGTGATGAATAATTGAAAATGATCCCTCGTGCACGAGCAGTTTCTATATAGTGATGATGATGAATTAGTAAATTTGTTTTCCATTAACCGCAGCAGCACACGAGGCTTCCTGCATGAGTCACGGGGCTTGGGAGATACAGGTGCTGCAAACACCATGCATCCCGCCGCCTCTGCTCCCCTTCACAATCAAGAGGATGAAGACGAATGAGAAAACGGGAAAATGAAACACCGTGTTGAGCTCAAAAGTTTGAATCTTATATAATGCCGGTTATAAATAACTCCTCGAGCAAAGCAGGAAGTTACTCTGAAAAAAAAAAAATACAAAATGATATGTCTTGTGTGTGCCACTTTGCTGTTTCCATGACAACCTGCTCCAACTGGTAGCTCTGAAGCATTATAATTTTATTTTCAGAAGTATGTTAAATCTATATATTTCTGTATGTGCAACCTTAAAAACACAATTTATCACATTACACATCTTTCAAACCTGCACACGAAGGTCTGCAGAGATCAGAAGATGTATTCTGACAGCCTGCTCTACTAAAGTTGATACCAAGCATTAGAGCATAACACCCTTAGTGCTGGTCATGGTTCTTTACTGCATCTGACAGTTGATTTTATGAGAACATGAAATTCACTCCAACATCCACACAAGCCGGAGCTAAGACCCTCTGACAGCTTCTATCAACGTCAAGCTCAATCAATAGACTCTGACAGGTGATATTCTACCACATAAAGCAATTAAACCAAACACTTGCAAGCAGGCACAGGCAGAAAGACACAAGGCTAGCTCAAGCTTAGCAGGAAGAGAAGAAATTTTCATCAAAATGCAACAAGAGTGTAATTTTATGTTGAAAAACCCTTCTCTGCCACTGCACTGTTGAGGGCAGGTAAGGTTGTAAGCCTTTGGAGGCTTCTTATTGATGAGTTTAAAAGGGAAAATTGGGTTCCAGCCACCCTATGGGGCAGAAAAATCATCAATAACATTACAACTGGGGGAAAATAAACTCCACCATACTGAACCTAAATGCTGTGATTATCATTTTTTAATTTCACCTTTGAATCCCATGTTGAATTAAATCAATTCTGCAGACACTGAATAAATGGAATCATTATACAACATGTTAATAAACTTAAAGGTAGCGTGTGTAAAATCTCATCACTAGATGTCAGTAGAATGCAGTTAATTAAGTCTGTTTTCTTACACCTCCCAGTTTAAGTGCATAATCCTAGCTACGGTGGGCACAAGAGGACAAACATGTTTTAGTCAGCCAAGAGTGATCAAAAACATTCAATTTAGACTATGCCCTGTAACGACTGCAGCTGGCCGGGGTTTCTTCTACTGTTTTTGTATAAAAACATTTTTAAACACTATATTTTAACATGTGGATAACATCAATACTTAGCAATAGATTAGAAAAAAGGGTAAGTAATTGTGACAATATAGGAGTAAATGAGCATGTTTATGCACATTTCTGTGTGTTAGAGCCCTGACTTCAGTTCAGGCGATGAGTCTTGAGCTGAGGAGGAAGAGGATGACTTTTTATCCAGATGCGGGTTGCATTGTCTCTTCACATTTTCACTTCTTTGGTGAAGGTGACCGCTTCTTATATGTGCATATCTTGAGTTTGAAGGTGCAAGCATGAATTAAAATTTGCCTCAGTGGCACTACGAGTTCCCTTTTCCTGTGTCTTTGGCGTACTGTCTATAGCTACATACATAAAATGTGATTAGGTGGAACAGTGATGTCCATCTCGGCCACAGTATTCAAGATGGCAGGGCAACACGATGGCTCCCACAAACTACTTACTCCTATGTATTTTTAATGGATTCATTCTAGGTTTATGAGAAAGCATCAGTTTGTTGTAAGACATAATTATGCATTAATTTGTGTGCGTTTACATATATATATATATATATATATATATATATATATATATATATATATATATATATATATATATATATATATATATATATATATATATATATATATATATGTAAACGCACACAAATTAATGAGTACAACGTTATTTTTTCTATTAAATGACCTGAAAAAAAATGACTGACTGTACCTTTAACTTATAAATGACTCAATGAATCGAAGACATCTGTACTTTGTTCCCTGAAAAGACAGGGGATTACCCTGGACTTCCATGACCTGAATACTACATATTAATAAGATTTGTTTTATTTATCCATGCTAGCACTGTAGCCAGATGGTAATTTTTTTAATCTTTTTGTTGGTAGTTTGTTCCAGACCTAATTTACACTGCTCAAAAAAATAAAGGGAACACTTAAACAACACAATATAACTCCAAATAAATCAAACTTCTGTGAAATCAAACTGTCCACTTAGGAAGCAACACTGATTGACAATCTATTTCCCATGCTGTTGTGCAAATGGAATAGACAACAGGTGGAAATTATTGGCAATTAGCAAGACACACTCAATAAAGGAGTGGTTCTGCAGGTGGGGACCACAGACCACTTCTCAGTACCTATGCTTTCTGGCTGATGTTTTGGTCACTTTTGAATGTTGGTGGTGCTTTCACACTCGTGGTAGCGTGAGACGGACTCTACAACCCACACAAGTGGCTCAGGTAGTGCAGCTCATCACCACACACAATACTGAGCCTCATTTTGACTTGTTTTAAGGACATTACATCAAAGTTGGATCAGTCTGTAGTGTGTTTTTCCACTTGAATTTTGTGTGTGACTCCAAATCCAGGCCTCCATTGGTTAATAAATTTGATTTCCATTGATGATTTTTGTGTGATTTTCTTGTCAGCACATTCAACTTTGTACAGAACAAAGTATTCAATGAGGATATTTCATTCATTCAGATCTAGGATGTGTTATTTGAGTGTTTTAATGAAAATTGTGACTTTCCAAAACTTGGACAAGTGTGTTTTTTTTTTTTGTTTTTTTTAAAGCTACTTCTGAAAGCAATTTTACAGCAGTCACAGATAATCAGAGAGCACTTTTCCCATAGACTTCTATTGAGATTTTGCAGACTGGTGATCGCTAACCTTGTGATATTAACTTGACTGCTATTTTCGATGTGTGACAGTGTAGTCAAGTGTGTAAGACTCCAGTCACACAGGCCTAGAGACTGGTCTGCAACCATCTGGCAACCACTGGTTGCTCAGGAAAAATGCATATTCCCTCACTGGTTGAGAGGTTGGTCAGTCAGTGACCGGTAGGGTTTGGACAGTCACCGGATTTTATGACTTGGTTTATTATTTTAATAAACACTTGGTATTTTATAGAAATTTAATCTTAAAAAATTATATGTTAATTAAAAAAATTAATCTTAAAGCATATCTGATCCGATTTTCATGATGCAATTAAAAATATTTTTTCAGTGATGTAAAAAGAAATGTTCACTCTGGTCACTGCCTGTTTCTCTCTTTAAAAGCTGAGGCTGAAGATGCATCGACTCCCCTCCAAAGTGTGTTGCTGTTGATGAAGACTCTACGTTGCGTAATGCAGTGGAGGCTCATTGCGTAATAGATCCAAATCCTATTAATGTTAATGAAGGAAACGGGCTGATAGAGAAGTGCAGCTGATAAGGCTGGATGGCTCTAAAATCCTGAGCTCAGAAGCAGGCCAGGCCTCAGGGGGCCTGCAATGGACTCAATGGTCGATACAATGACAACCAGGAGGTTTAAAAGCTGCTCTGCACTGACACTCCATCCTGCTATAAAATGTCTGTGTCAACAGGTAATTCAGTCTGTAAGTCTTCCGGTCTTTTTTTTTTTATTAAGAGAAGAGAATTAAACCAAAAGAGATGTGATAATCCTGCTTTTTCAAATGCAAATCAAGGACTTCTGGGAGATATTATCGTCCACGTCTATTCACGGATGTGACCGAGTTGACTTTGTCCATTTAAGGCAAATTCTGTGACTGCATGATTGGATTTTAAGGCTTATACTCTGCAGTTAACTCTGTATTTTCCTTGGCTCCATACAGCTCCACGGATGAATTCATAGGTTTCCTTTATACACTGAACAGACCACCTCTTCCGGTCCGCCTCTGGCTATGACTGTTTGTCAGCCTCAGTTTAAAAGTGCGCTAATGGGAAACAGACAGGTCAGAGTGGTCAGCTCCAGCCAGCCCTAATGGAAATCAATGGGCTATTCATTAGAGTAGAATTTAGGTGAAACACCGAGGCAGGCCCATCTCTCTCATTTTATAGCTCGCTGCATCTCGCTGCATCTATCTCTGCCTTCGCCCGGCTTGTCTTCTTCTCCTCTCTTCAATTGAAATATGACTGCATGCTCATGCAGTACTTACAGTGAGCCAGCTGGAGTTAATCGCTGAGACAATATGTTACGCTCCCGTTACGATGCCACATCATATATCATCTCAACAATTTCACACCAAGAACAATGCATCAGTTTGTGGGGACTTTTCAGGGGCTGTCTGTGAAGGCGCCTTGCCAATAAGTAAGAACAAAAGACTCGGGACTTTCTGTTAATATTGTCAAACAACAGAGCGGCAAATAATTTGAGTCAAAAGCTGCAATTAAGGATTAACATCCCACCCTGTTAAAGCTTGCTCCTCCTTCCAAGTGAACTGCTGCGGCCTGCAGGAGAAAACTAGAAAATGTACCCCTGCTCAATTTGTGGTTGTTGATTAAAGTTAAAGGAAATGATAACAGACGCCTGCTCTTTTTGCTGTCTCCAGAGCGAAGGCTAAAGACAGAGGCACATAGTAAAAGAAGGAAAGGCAGCATAAGTCAGGGGTTTCAGAGAGAAAAGGGAAAAGCAAAGGGTGAATGGAGAGGAACAGCGGGGACAAGATGAATAAAAGCAAGCCGAGGAGCAAAGGGATGAGTAAGAAAAGCGAGAAGGTGGAGAAAGAGGCAAAGCAAGTGAGAAAGAACAGAGAGAAGAAAGAGGAAGAGTACGTGAAAAGCAGCTCTTGGCCCCAGGGCCGGCAAATGGCAGTTGCCATAGCAACGTGTTACCCACGACCCAGTTCAGCGGTAGCGTAGTCCTCGGCAGCCGCTCCACTCTTCTCACACGTACACACAGAGTGATGTAGCCTGACTCAAAACCCAAAGATTGGCACTTAATGGAAGTCAAAACAAAAAATAACAAGCTGCAGGGCTTGAGAGCAAAATGGAAGAGGGGCAATATCTGTTTTATTCAACAGTCATGTTTTGGAAACTGGGTCTAATAGAAATTTGAATTCTGGACAAGGAAGTATGGTATACGTTTAGTACATGCAACACAAAGTCATACAGACTGCTGACAGTGAAGTTTCTTGCCATTCTTGGACCACACACAACAACCTCTGTTGTTGGCTATATATCTGTTCATCACACCTTTCATTAAGTAAATGCCGTAAAGTCAGCTAGCACAAGCTTCACCAGGATGTGCTCAAACCTTAATTTTCTGACGTGAACTTACATGAGGTGCTTATCCATAGTCATATGTATTAATGATGGTGGATGGCTGTTGGCAAGCCCCCAGTTTAGAAAAGCAGAAGCTACAGCCGCAGATGCGGAGCCTTAAAACACATTTGAAGATTTTGAATATTTTCACCACTTTGCAGAACCTTATGAAGGGGAACTGAAGTCATTATGCTCTTCTTTATGCCATGCCTCTGACAAAAACAGTATTTTTTACCCAACAACACGTGGGAGTTGATTATCAGTTGCTGCCTCAATCTGTTTGTTATAGTGTGACACTAGTGCTTTAAGACTAGTAGTTTGGATCCATGCTAACCATTTAACATGAGGCAGCACAGCATTAAATCAGATACTCCTGTGTTCTGTGAGGTAAAATTGCTGCTATTATCAAAAGTGACCGGTGGCTTTGAAACCGGTAATATAAAAACTTCTGTTATCCACCACAAATGGCTGTTTGACATCAAGGTACAGCAGTGCAAATATTTGAAATGTAGCACACACTCCAAACCAGGGCATACCAACCACCATCAACTCGCTAGTACACTGATCATAATTATGTAAAATGGTCAGTGTGAAAACTAGCCCTTTGGGTTTATAGGGTAAATTGTTAGCATAACATACAACACAACATTAACATTTTTAGTTATGTATCCTGGCATATTAAATTCCTGTATGAAATATGCATTTCCCACCAGTTGGTAAGTGATTGATGGAATTTGCTGGCAGTCGCTATGTGAAATTTGTGGCAATGAGGCATACAGTGCTGCACCCAAAAACCTCCTTGTGATTGCTTTGGTTGCTAGTGGGTTGCCCAGAGTTTGTGATGAAAATGGGGACTTGTCTGCAACCACTCAACAACTGTTACCTGAGCAGAAGGAAAACTGTGGAAACCAGAAATAGAGACCATTCAACTTCAAAGTAAAGCTGCGCCTTTTGAAATGGCACATTTTACTTTAAAGGTGAAAGTTCTCCATTTCCATTTTTCAAGTTACACTACTGCTGTACTAGTAGTTGGTGAGTGTTTGCAGACAAGTTGGCGTCTTCCATGCATACAAACTAGCCAACCAGAGGAATTTGCTAGCGACCAAGCAATCACAAGAAGTTTTTGCAGCAGCACCCTCTTTGAGACCAATATCCAGGAACCGCTCGACAGCTAGAAATACACCAGGAATACACATTTTCCCCAAGCGACCAGAGATTGCCAGCGGTTCACCGACCTGTCTCTAGACCTGTATGCCATGCCCTTTAATATTTCATCTTTATCTCTGATTTTCTGAACAGAACATTTTTTTTAGAACCCCATTTTCAAAACCTTATTTATTTTTCCATCATTTTCAAACCCAAGTCTTATCGGACAAGAGAGCCTTTGAGGCTCTTTGACTGGATAAATGAGGCCTGGCACACAGTAGACGTGGTTGGAGACAGAAGCTGTCACAGATTGCTGACATCTTTTGTGATTACGCTCTGCTTCCTGTCAATCACCTGACACCCACGACATGAAATGAGGAGTGTTCGCCATGAAACAATCCCTCAAATACACACCGCATTATAAACTTCATTGTCAAAAGGTTCAAATTTGTAGCATTTTATTTTATAACAGACATCTAAGCAGATTTGAAGGGCAAAATAGCTGAGGTATATATATATCATTGTTTTCTCATTCAGTTGCAGCAGCTGCTAATCTCTAGATAATATTGCCTAAATTAATACATTATATTTCTCTGTCTATATTGATTTCCTTGCTGGCATGCCTATAAATCAGATTTAAATATAAACTTAGAGTAGAAGCGAGCGTGATTACACCCCACTGTCCTGATAGTTAATGATTTGCCATAAACTGTACAACCCAGTGGCACAGCATGATTATCGCCAACTGTTAGTGCGCACAGTGCATCTGCCAGGAATAACAGCGTTATTAAAGCTTTGTGAATATTTCAGTGGCCGATCTGGCCCCCGCCTGCGGCTGCATTCAAATTTAGAAGTGTTGTATTCATTATGGGGCAATTTCCTCACAGTGCATTATGGGTAGATTCCCACAAAAGAGAGAGAGGGACAGAGCGAGAGCAGGGGAAAGGTGTGGGAAAGTAAAGGAAAAAGAGATGGAAGGGGGACGGATGGCCGTGTCTCCTCTGGTGGAAATAAAAAAGAAGCCCCATCTGCTCAGTGGCAGCAGACTCCAGCCACAGCAACACACAAACTTGTAACTGCAGCTTGGGAGATTTCCGTTGTTCCACTTTGCGGAAAGGGATAAAATGTTCCTCTGAGCTTCTTCAGAAAGGAAAACAAGAACATCAAAACCACAGCATTACAGGGCCAAAAACAAGGCTGTTCAACTTGCTTTTCTTCTCTAGTTTCTTTAACCATTTTCACCACCAACATTATTCCCTAAATCTGGGAACACAGCTACATCACCGCAACAAGAAAGAAACACGAACAGTTGGATAATCAGCCTGGTTGTAAGGAAGCCAAGAGCTAGGCCAGATTATCCACATTGGCACAAAGTTGCAAACGCTGATTGGTTGCAGCTATTGTGATGTGCCAGTAATGTTCTGGGTAAACATTTTAATTATTTTGCCTATAAAATTTTAGAAAAATGACCATGAGAAATTCCTAGAGCCCAGATAAGCATCTACAAGGGCCTTGTCTACACAACAGCAGCAATTTCTTTGACATGTTCAAGCATAGCACTGAATGTAGGCCACATGCATATTGTCAGAAGTCAGTTGAAGTGGATATGCTAGTAAAACTACTAAAAGTAGAATTAAAAGTAGATTTTCTTTGCAGTTTTTCAGCTAGTGTGGACAATAAGCTTCCATGAATCTGAACTGGAAGACAATCAATACGCTGTGGTGTAGATGCAGCTAGAAGCCAAAAATATTACTCACTGCTATTAATCTAATTTGTCTAATTCACTATAAAAATTAGTATTTGCATTCCCTCATCTCTGTAACAAAAAAATAATTATCTCGGACTATCTGGCTGTGTATCAGCACATGCACAGTTGGTGCACGTGCATTATTTGTCTTGTGCAGACCGCAATCTGCATTCAGAGAGTTTTCTATGCAAAGGAAATACACTACACTACTACAGAATACTCATTTTGTTTTATTTTCTTTAAAATTTCTCTTCATTTTGTTTCCATCTGTTGCTGATCTTACAAATGGAAATGGAAAAAAATGCATTCTTTTAGAACAGCACATAACGGATTACCTGCACTAACCTGTAACTCGCTCAAAATGTTTACCTTACTGCTGAAAAGAAAACATTTGTTTCAGAGAACATGTCAGCACCATCAGAATGTCAAATATTGACAGCAACCACTCTGTCAGTACAACATTGTACGGTTTCCATGTGGAGGTTGCATGTTCTCCTCGTGCTGTCCAGAGACTCTGGCTTCCTCCCACACTCTAAAAACATGTGTTGGTTAGGTTAAATGGTGATTCTAAATTAGGTGAGGATGAATGGTTGTCACTCTCGGGACAGACTGGCAACCCGCCTCTCACCCCATGACAGCTGGGATAGACTCCTGCTCCTCTGTGACCCTGAACTGGATAAGTGGAAGAAGCTGGATGGGTAGGGTCTTCTGGTGTAAACTTTTGATGAGGTTTTCTTTAATTACAACAGTAAAAAGTTGCACGTTAACGTGTGTGGTAGATTGGATAGGATTCTCATTCGCGCCTTTACTGTCTGTGCTTTAATTTAAAAGACCATGCCATTGCAATACAGAGAGGAGAGGAGAAGAAAACGCGCTTTTACTCGCTGCACGACACAAAGGGTAAAACACATTCTTCTTTCATTTTTGTCTTTTTCTTTTTGGTATCCCAATGACATGGTCACATCAGGACATGTTTTCAAAAAAAAAGTCTGATATAAACGTAGAGAAAATATGCATGACGGATTATAGCAACCGGCTTAACCATTGTGCATGGATAGACTTATCCAGTGGACAAATGCCTAGATGTTTTGGGGTCTAAGACTCTTCAATAGAGGATAACGTGAAGTTAAAAATCTGGAAATGGTGGACTGCTCACAAGCATTTGCATTTCAAAGTTAAAGGAATGACATGTTTCCTGATGTTGTGTTAGTTTTTGAGATTTTCCGTTCTGATCTGAGGAATTCACCAAAGCAACTGAGAAAAACTGCACTAAAGGCAATTGGTGTTTTCAGCACTTCTGGCTGATTAAAAGGATGTGCTGATTTTTGTGTCGTTGTTTTTTTTCCCACGGTACATAATTGACCCAAATCTTCTGTTTGTGAGAAACCCTTGGCTTATGAAGGCCACGGGGTCAGCATCTGTCCCGGCGTAACCGAGCTTGATGGTATGCACGGTGCTCAAATCCTGTTCTCGGCACTCTGCTGTGTGATCAATACTTTTATCCCACTGATCTGTGGCGTGTTCATTCCTCTTACAAAGCTCTCTCTTTTTCAGCGGTCAATCTGAGCTAAACGCTGCCAGCTGGGAGAGGGATGCAAGTCCCAAGACACACAACAAACACACTTACCCATGGTAAAATAAATTCTACAGAACTGCCAACACAGATGGGGCACACATGAGAGCGGATGCTCTTGCACAAAAACACACACGCAGATGTAGAGCAAAACACACAAACTGTCAAAATCAGCTTGTTGCCAGTTTGCATCCAAACCACCACGGCTGACACCGATGCTTCCAAAAGGACGGGCCAAGAACAAAAATAATGAGCGAGATGAAGTTTAGGACCCCTGATTTATCTTCAGGCAGTCCCGTCACTTGGATTGTTTCATCGCGCAATATGATGAAAGAAAGCTGTATTCCTTTAGGGCTATTTGGCATAATGAGGCGAGTGCAATTAACAGCAGAGCACTAAAGGAGTTCATTTAAAAGCACCTGCCTTATGGGTGCAGTGACGATTTAAAGCCTGATGGCAGATAGTCCACTGACCTCATACCCAGCGTGAAAACTATTTAAACCTCTCCCCATTGTCTCTTATCATCTCCCATTCAGAGGGAGGATCACCTGTCCTGAGCCACTGTCTGCTGGCTCGGTGGAGCACAGTCGACGCTATTACTTTGAGTCTTGTTCCACCAAAATGTAAAATGGCCCCTCTGGCCAGAAGTGCCATGCCATTGGACTGAATGGCTCAGCAGTTATGCAACCAACTTGGCTAATGTCACTTTCCTTGAGATGTCAAAGAAAGTCAGTGGCCCTCCCCCAGTCTCTCCAACCTCCCCCTCCCCCCAATGTGATTATGAAGATTCACTTTTCAGCAGCCTCAGGGACTCTGTGCACGTTAAGTGTGCGAGTATACGTTGCACAAAGGCACTACTGAGCATGAACTTTCAAATATGAGCTACAAGTCACATTTACTATAGCACAAAGGCATGTTCTGGGGCAGCTGGCTTCACTTAGTTGCATCTCTTGTATGTAAAAGAAGCCTAAATATACAAAAAGCACATAATGAACTGCAACAACAACAAAAAATTTGTAAAGGACTAGAAGATGAATTGTATATAAAAAGCAGGACTAAGACAGACCCTCATCTGAAACCGCGGCGCAGAATGACCTACACGTAACTCAGGCGAGTCACTTATCGATGTCAGCTGTGGCTGATGATGACAAGTGCTAATCGGCATCAGGCATTTTATGGGCTATGGATGAGAGAAGCAGATTGGGCATCAGTGGGTGATGGAGGGGGGCCAGAGGAGGTTGGCATTACTCAGGAACAAGACATGCTGCGCCAACCTGCCACTTGCTGCTATTCATATACTCACTGCAGTCTGGGGCTCAAGCATTTTTGCATTAGCTTGGGTCTTTGTTTCCAAATTCTCGAAATCTGTTGCTTCTTACCAGGGCTACACAATTATAGACATTAACAATTTGGGCGTAATTTCTTTTTTAGTTTAGTCCCCAATGATTCTGTCTGTAGGTCAGGACAGATTTCATTAGCAGTTTCCCAAAGAAACAGAGGAAAACAGCAAATCATCACGTCTACAACTGAAAACCAGGCAGATATTTGCTTGATTAGTGGCTACAATTGGAACCTTTTAGATCTAAATGAACACATTTGTCCTACTCAAAGTTAAACGTAATAATTAAAAGCAATAAATAACTAAATTTTGGCATGATAGTGAGACTTTCTCCACAGCAGGAACTAGCAGGCCCATTCATTTCTCACAGATCCACACCCAGGTTGCATAACTTGCTTTGATCAATCTTTGAGTGCAGAAAGATTATTACACATTACAAGTCCTAGACTGCAGTGGAAACAGAAAGCATGAATGGGCTCCTCCAGTCGAAAAGCAGCTAATGTGACCAAACTTATAACTAACTTATAACTAGCTGTTACTGAAATAACTGAGCTCTTAGCTGAAAGGAGTGGCACCCGGTGTGGTCTTCTGCTGCTGTAGCCCAATGCATTGAGCGTTCAGAGATACTCTTCTGCATACCTTGGTTGTAACGAGTGGTTACTTGACTTGCTGTTGCCTTCATGTTAGCTCAAAGCAGTCTGGACATTCTCCTCTGATCTCTGGCATCATCACGGCATTTTCACCCTCACTGGATATTTTCTCTTTTTCAGACCGTCCTCTGTGAACCCTGCAGATGGTTGTGTGGGAAAATCCCACATAACCAGACCAGCCAGTCTGACACCAACAGCCACGGCACATTCAGAATCACTTAAATCCCCTTTCTTCCCCATTCTGGTGCTCAGTTTCACATTGAGTCGCTGCCATATGATTGGCTGAACTAAATGATAAAATGTCCTCAGTTTTAGTCTTTGTCAGTTTGGCCAACTTTGCATGATGATGGTTTAATGTTTATTTTTACTGAGAGTGAAAATCCCACTCTGGAAACAAAGACAATTCAACTGGATTGAAAAAAATATATCAGAAAGCATGCCCCCCCCATCCCCATATAATAAAACTACTGCTAATAATACTTAATTATACTTCATTTAGCCATACACTTAGCCACACTGCTGTGTTAAAAATGCCATGCTGTCTGTCTGAACTCCTTTCCTTTGTGATTCCTGTTAAGGTAAGAAACAAAAAGGTGATTTTAAGGGAGCTTCCTCAGTGCAGCTAGCTTTTACGCCGACAGTAAATAGTCAGGCACTGTGATGCTAAATAGAGCTCGTTTTTTTTTTGCGTGCACGCAGAAATCACAGTCAAATAAAAATGTGACCACTGTGGAGGGACCGAACACAATAGTGTACTACACGGTCTCGCCCACATGTGTGTGTGTGTACAAAAATAGAGCTTTTCCTTTAGTGCAAGCAAAGCACTGACACAGACATTCCCCTCAACCACTCCTGGTCATTGACACGTAAACAAATACAAGCGTACACACACACACACACACACACACACACACACACACACACACACACACACACACACACATATCCAGATGGAGGCTGACAGCATGCTTTGGGCAAATGGCTTCAAATGAGGAACACATGAGCCTCTCTCTGTGTGACGGCTTTCACATGCTCCCACAACCTCACACACCTCCGGGGCGGGAGGAGGATAGGCAAAGGGTGTGTGCATTAGTGTATATGTGGGAATGAGAGAGAGGGAGAGAGGGAGAGAGGGAGAGAGGGAGAGAGAGAGAGAGAGAGAGAGAGAGAGAGAGAGAGAGAGAGAGAGAGAGAGATCACAAGACAAAGAGGAGGAGATGGAAAAAGCACAAGAGAGTTGCAGGAAGAAAAAAAAGCAGAATGTGGCACTTAATGACAAATTGAAGAGCATGAACATTGAAGATGCCAGAGCATTTTTCTCCTTGGATTCTTTGCTTGCAAAGTTGAACTGAAAGCGCAACAAAATCACCAACCTTATAAAAGATGCTTGTAACATCATCCAATTATGTGCAGACTCCTGTTTCGAAGACTCAAATTTAGCATTTTGGCCATCTCGTCTATTTGAAAGCAGTCATCATGAGTGAAGGGGTGGATCTGACAGAGAAACTGAGCACACAGGACCCTCCTATGATAGCAAATCACAAGGCAGCCAGATCCTAAATCAAACCCTGCTATATTGTCTATTTGAATCTAAATGGAACTCTAGTTTAGAAAATAAAGATCATAAAGTACTAAATAGGATTTTAAACTAGCAATTGAGACCATAAACCCGTAAGGAAATTTTTTTTTGCTAAGATATTAAAGCAAGTGAGAAAACTGGTCATTTCCCATGCACTTCTATGTAATCAGACTTCTTTTTGCAAACAGAGGAGTCGCCCCCTGCTGGCCATTACAAAGAACGCAGGTTTAAGGCAGTATAAGTTAAGGCATCACAGGTATTCCTGTCTGTCTTTGCTGTTTTTCTGTATAAATAAATGATGCCTCGAGCCATAATTAATGTAAATTGTCTTAATATTTTGGTCAGTGAAAAAAATTGAGAATGTCAGATGAACTCTGTATATGAGGACATAGACATAGAGATGCAGTATGCTTCATAAATACTTTTAAGGAGTGGTAATCTGGTGTGTGGGAGCATTTTTTTCTGCCATAGAAAAGAGGCAAGTGAAGGGAGTACAAGCTTAGTGAGAGGAGGTTATTTGCAATTTATGTTACACCAACACATCTCAAAAAATGTGCATGCCAATATATTTTTTATGCATGCTGATCTGAACTCCATCTATTTTCTACTTTGCAAAAGAGGTGGAGTATTTGGATACTGCACAAAGCTACTGTAGATAAATGCGTGTAGGCTGATGAATTTACCAGTTTCCTGCCCCAAAGACAAATATAAGAGCTGAATAATGAGGGGCTTTTTGGTAAATCACACTCCTTCACAAGTGTGGAGAGGAAGCTTCTTAAGATTTATGTGTGCGTGCATGTGTGTGTGTGTGTGGGGTGGGGGGGGCAGCAGAGCTTTGATTTGGTCTGTAAAGTGGATTACAAGGCAGAAAAAGTCTGAACACAGGCAAAATGTTCATTCAAAAAAGGATCAAAAATCTCCAGTGGACATAAATTCTCTACTGATGCTATATGTGTACAGATAAATTAAAAAATGAGAAGCTAAAAGAGGAACTCAAGCTAATGCCCATATTTTTGACAGCGTGAATGACAAACACAAGACTGAATTTTTTTTTATGGAAAATGAAACAATGCCGTGATTGAGCTACAGTAAAGAAAAGCCGGGAAGGGAAAGGGTCCAATATTCACGGGAAACACAAAACAAATGTCAGCAGGGAGAGCCGCTCGGCTCCTTTCCTGTCGCCTCGCCCGACTGATGATCATCAAACAGAGGTTGGCCTTTAGATTCAAGGCGTCAGCCTGGGCTCAGCTGGACTGTGGTACTGAAGCTTTTTTCTCCAATGACCCCTGTCCTCCTCCCCAAAAACATCCACGCACATGAGGCCAGGATGCTCTCAGACCCCACAGTGGTTATTTTCCACTTTGTGTTACCTTGCAGTCACTTACTGAATGAAGCTTATTTTACAGATTATTTTTTAATATAGGAAATGGTCAACACATATATACATGAAAACTAGCACATATTCTCATTTAAGAAGCTTAACCCAGAGATTTTTTGTTGTTGTTGGTATTTTTGTTTATGGAAATATCCAAAAATGCTTTAATTTGCACTTTAATTTTTTTTGTTTAACTCAAAAGCTTTTAAACTTTTTTTTCCCCCACCTTCACACACACTCGTATACCAGTGGTGGCCCTCGGTTGACCAGCTTGACAAACCGCCTTATAACCTTAGGAACTAGGAAGCGACGTCAGCTCTGACTGCAGCCTCGGTGAGCTTGGTGTAGAGAAGCAGCTCTCTGCCTGCTGCAGGTTCTGGTTTAGCGTGGCTTTCCAGCTCATAGCAGAATCCCAGAACAGAAAAAAAAAGGCAATGGCAATGGAGCTGGAGTCCATGGGATGACAGACTCTTTGGGAAACATGTGACAGGAAGTGCAAGGGCCAGCTTTTTAGCAGCAAATAAACTTTCAAAATAAGAGTGAGGGACTTATCTATTATTAAATCACAGGAGGCAGCGCGTGCTTGGATGGATAAAAAAAAGCTAAAAATGTCAAAACATGATAGAAAGAGCTGTTAAAGATATTTGGCTGGAGGTTAATACAGCTGGACTCTCAGCAAGAAAGTGAATAAGCAGATATCCAGAGCTTTCAGTCTGCTTTAGTTCGAGCTTAAAAACATCTTGTAAGACTTGGATTTTTTTTTTTTAATGCAGGTGAAGGTAAGGAATTGCATTTTTTTTTTATGTGAATAAAACAAGCAGCCTGATTAAGCGGAACTGTCTTTGTGCTCCAGAAGCTGCAGCAGCTCTGCCCTTCCATGCAGAAAATTCGACAAAACCTGTATCCTTCCAGACGATGATGTAATCTCTTAGGGTTCTGATCTGAACATCATAACCAAGGACGGCAAGCCGGCACTGCGTTATGTAAGAGCGGGCACGCACGTACACAGGCATGGGAGGAAGGACGGTGTGTGCGTGAACAGGCCAATCATATACAACAAAGGGAAGGACAGACGCAGTAAGTTGAAATGCACTCAGGGCCACTATGAAGCGCTCAAAGCCGCTTTAAAAGTAAAAAAACAAACAAAAAAAAGCAAAACGTCACACGAGACGCTTGCTTTCGTTAATCAAACTGTCTCAGGCTAATGAAATCTGATATAATTGTACCTCAGAGAGCAAAGCTGATGTCTTGTTATCCGAGCTCACAGCACCTCTACGCACAAAAACACACACAGATTAGAGATTATAGGAAGCAATCAAGCAAAAGGATCAATCCAAACACGCCAAAGCACCCAACCCCCCCCCCGGATTATAAACCACGCCTGTGTTCTGTGTTCATTTTCCAGTTTGTAATTACTTTCAGTTAAATGTCATACAGAGACCCTGCAAAGAGACACAAGGAAGCTTCAATTAAGGACATAGACTCTGTTTACCACGATTGGCTAATGGAGCCACAGCTAAGAGAAGGGAGGGAGTAATGTAAAGGTAAATAGCCCAACGTGCGTGGTATAATATCATATTTATAGCTCAGTTAATTTATCTTTATAATATTCTACAAATTAGCAGAATTAGATACACCATGACAGCAAGAGGAATCGCTGTTTCCTGTACATATATATATGTGTGTATATATATATATATATATATATTTTTTTTTTTCATGGGCTGATTTTTAATAGCAGCAGCAGCATGATGTTTTCACTTTGTGCTGCTGTCTTTATGGCGAAATATAGTCCTGAAGACATACAGACTGTATATAAAAGATGGACTTTAGTTAGCAAGGTTTCAGATCGGTCTGACTGAGAAACCGAGGGACACTGCACGCTCATTCAACACAACCTGCTTTGTTGTCCCTTTGGACGGAAATAAGGACCCAATGTAGTAAATGAATATTATTCTGTATTCAATCAAACTTAAAATCAGTGCTTGAGCCCACGAACCCATCAGGAAAGTGTTTCCTGAGGTCATAGATCAAGGTAGCCAAAGGCAGTTTTCCTATAGGCCATACAACCGCAATTCTGTTTGCAACACAGGAGACGCCCCCTGCTGGCTACTAGAAAGAATGCAGGTATAAGACACTTTTCCGATGCCCCCTTTGCAGACAGTCAGCTCCTGCCTCATGCTTTTGTAACATATTTCCTCATATAAGATTCCTTTATCTGGAGTATAAACACATATTTTCCACAATGGGTGAGATCAGAGAATTCAGTGTTATAGTGGCTGGTGTGCTGTCATCCCATGGTAATCTCCACTTGTTTGTTGTACTTCTTGCTTTAACGCATAACACCATGGCTCTATTAGTTAGCCCTCAGCATGCATTTTGATTTTGATGACTGTCAACTGGTGCAACAAAATAAAAGTTTAAGGCTCTCCAAAGAGGAGAAACTCTGATTTTTGTAGCTCTTGCACCAATTTCTTGTTACATATGACACCAAAATGGATATATCTACAATCAGCTGACATCAGCAGTTACATGAAACATACCCATTATCGGACAAGAAAAATGAAATGCAACCACTAACTCAGTGATTACCATTTAAAAAGAAACATGAATAATTCACAGCAGAGACAGGGCCTCGAGTTTCACAATTTAAGCACAAATCCTGCCTTGAGCCTCTGACTGTGACACCAAACATCTGGGACTGTTTAAGTGTTTACTCCAAACTTCATACATGTGCTTCCTGATTCAGAGGCGCTGGCACACACCGACACAAGCTCCTTACACGACAACACTCGCCTTCGCTCCCCAACTTTAAATCTTCAGCTTCTTAACGGATGCTGCAAGCTTATGGTCACATTCCAGATGTCAAAGGCACACACAAATGATTACGCCAACAAATAGGCCATCCTCCAATCTGGTCTATTTCGGGCCGCTGGTGTAGGTGGATTGCGTTGCGCAACACCACACCTGGAGCACAACAGCCGAGGCTGCTGAACTTGGGTGAAAGCAGCAGAATATAATTTCACTGCTTCCTCTGAAAATGGTCATTAAGAAGTTCAGAGGCTTAATCGATAACTATAAATATGTCTCTATCTTTAGAGGCCTTTAAACAGACTCGCCCACTCTCTCAGCTGAAGTCGCATGAAATGCTCTCATTGGACACAGGCGTGCGCGTAGCAGGATGTCTTGGGAGAAGATGATGTAATATCTTTTTGAAACATTGCTTTTGAGGGATACCCCACTCTTTTGAACTTTACGTCACAGGCAAACTGTGACCCAGGAATATCACCGGGACAGGGTCGAGGAATAAAACCCAGAGTTCCAATTCAACAATATAAACTTACTGACAGAGCATTTGCCTCTAAAATGATGCAATTATTTCTAAATAGCTATTTCATTCCAAAGTTATCACGCCTAACCTAACACAAATAGTGCAAATGTGAATAACTGCTCACAATCATTTTTAGCCCGTTTTATATATGCTGCAGCAACATTATGTATGTTTTCGGACAGAAACACTTCATTTTAGCACATCTGCGCATGTGTGTGAAATAAATCTGCACAAACAGAAGCATGAGGTGAGTGTGTGTAACGCCCTCCGGGCATATGCACTCTGACTTGGTGTCGCCTATCCTCCCCTCTAATAGCTAGCAGGGCTAAGGGCAGGATGCCTGATCAGATGAAACACTACCCCCCCCCCAGGTGTAAACAACCAAAAAAAAGTGTGTTTATCTTTACAACACCCATCACTGACTAGATTACGATTTACGCAACACACTGTGCGCGCTGTACACTCACATTTAAGTCAGTCTGTAATCAAGGCAGCCTGTTTACCAACAGCACTGCTGTGCCCCAAACTGCAGGATGTGATTTTACTACCAAGCCACAACGAAAACAAATCAGTCACATCCACTCTGTATGGACGTCGAGTCCTCCAGCGCACCAAAGACACGCCTACACGGCACACAGAGTCGGTATGTGCAACAGTTTGAGCATTATTTGGGGAAGATATCTTAATTGCGCGCTTGTCGTTGACAGCTGACAGGGTTTTAGCACATTTGTGTCTGCAAATTAATTCCTTGCATCCATGCTCAGTTGGCATGTAAGGGTTTAAATGTACTGGGACATAGGAGGTGTATGTTGCATTTTCACTGTATTATAGAGAAAAAAAAAGAGCACGGCGTATGAGTCTATAATGGCATGTATGCACCATACAGAGGCTCCCTTATTGGTGCGGTGGGGTTCTAAGTGATGGACACAACCATCTTTTTGCGTCAACAGCACCGCTGATTGTTTTTAGCCTCCAGCTCGACTAACAGAGACGATAAAACAAACCAAATTCTTTCCATATTGCATATCTTCGACTAATCGCGCTCCTGACAGATCAGCCCATAAAACCTCCGTGGACATCACCGATAATAATCGACGCGGTTGCGGCGGGAGGATCCACCTGGCTGAAAACAATGCAGCCGTGCACGGAGCTCGGCGCAGCGCGCTGTCCCTTTATCAGCCGCTCATTAGGCAGGAATAAGCTCATGATGGTGCGGCAATGCAAAAGCAAATTGGCATTAATACATGCTCCATAAAACCAGAATAAGCACCCTCCTCAGCGCCCACCCCCCTGTTCTTCTACCATCCGCCTCCAAATCCCTTTGAAATCACAAAAGAACACAGCAGACGTTAAATTGCGCTCGAAATTGTGCAAATAATCTCCGTCCCCTGCTGCGGAGAGAGACTATATTCCCCTCATCAAACCGCCCTCAAATAGGTGTGAGGCCATAGAACAAAAAGCGCTGCTATTGTGTCGCGCACAAGCGAGGAGCCATTGCAAGTAGGTTAAACCCGCCAGGGCTGGCGCAGACGCAAATGTCTCCAAAGAAAATGCACAAAAAACGCGCAAATGTCAGCGGCTGATAGAGCGTACCTTTGCTCTCCTGTCCCTCGTCCTGAGTCTCCTCTGCATTGGACTCCATGGCTGGCTTTGTCCCGTCCATTATTTTAGAGGAATAGTCTCCTTGTAGGCTACTTGCACTTGTACCTTACAGTATGTGGATGATGGAGCCTATTCTGGTGACTTGATGCTCTCTCTCTCTCTCTCTCTCTCTCTCTCTCCCTCCGTCTCTCTCTCGTCCACACCCCACCTCTCTCCCGCTCTCTCTCTTTCTCCCTATTTAAGCGCGGCGCCGTCTCTCTATCTATATCAACAATCCAGTTTCAAAATGCAAATGCAGACACACTGGTTTTGCGGATTATTGCCCCCCCCCCAACCCGCTCCCTCGTCAAAAGAAAAAAAAAAGATGCCAGGCGACGCCTGATTTTGGCGCCCAAAATCATCTTCATACTGCGCTCATGATGTTAAACACTCCCTAAATACACGTTGATGATATATTATTGCCTTTAAAAAAAAAAAAAACTAATATAATAATAATTCTGTCAGCGTATTTCATCTGGCGCTTCCTGAGGCTGTGGTTTGCAAGTTGTGTTTGTGATTTTCTTTTAATTGTTTGCCTGAAAAGGACAAAATGTGCAGGTGATTTAAATATGCAAACTCATGGGTAACCATGCATGCACGCAACCACAAAACCACACACACACACACACACACACACGCACACCGCCCCCTCTCCATCTGGTGAGCTGAGGCAGAAACAGAGAGTGAGGGAGGGAAGGATGGAAGGAGGGAGAGAGAGAGAGAGAGAGAGGGAAGGAAGGGAGGGAGGGAGGGAAAGGGAGAAAAGGAGGGAGATGCTGTAACAGAGTGTAACTGTGTAAGATAAAAGCAAGAACCTGGGCAGGGAGGCTGGGAAAGGGGAGACTGATTTTCAGCTTTCTGTCACACCAAACATCAGTTATTTTAACACTTCTGAGCAACCAGTCAGCTCTAATTAACAGGCTGTGTTGCATAATTGTTAAGTTTCATTCAAAATCTATTTCTTGTTTTCCTGCTGTGTTTAAACAGCTTCACTTTAACTCATCTGAGCTCTGACTGGACCATCTTTCAAAACCGCTACGAAGCCATGTGCCATTGGGGTGGGGGTGTGGGGTCTCTCAGATTGTGTTTATTCAGATTAGGGGGTGAAGGAGTGTGCTGTGCAGTTTTCATCATTCACCCCATTTTCTAATAATAAACACATCCTCACACAATGGGACACCATCTGTCCCGAATCCTCTTAAATAAGACTTTAATTCGTGCCCACGTGTCCCTGTTTTAGACAAAGCTCAGCCCACAAAAACAGTTTAGGAAATCCCCCCATCCCATTCCAAGCTACAGACAGAGGTGACCCCCCCCCCTTCTTCTAACAAAAAATCAGATGCCAGGACAGCTAACGTGTCATATATGACATTTAGTGGGCCCATTCACCCTGAGGCCTGAAAGTAACACCCACTCTGCTCCATATGTTGGTGAATCAAAGAAGGTCTCCAGTCACACTGACTTTATGACATTTGAATGACTCTGAGCAGGGTGAGGAAACCTGAGCCTTCTGCATAAATAAATGACCACCCAGTGAAACACTATGAAAAACACGTAGGAGTCAAGGTAGCTTGGTAAGAAGTATTATTTCCTTTAATGACAGCAAACTTCAGCACCAGAGCCAGATGATTAGTTGAGCTTCTACCACACAAAAACATGTAGTTATCACAGAGCCTGATTATTTCTTTGTGTGTGGTCCACAAAATGTGAAAGAAAAATTCACAGTCTCATAAAGGCTGAGAATAATTCATCTGGGTTTTAAAATTAAGTTAAACATTATAATTTCCTGAAGAAAACTCTCATACCTGAGAGCCTGAAACAGCAAATGTTTGACATTTTTGCTTTAAAAATGAGTGCAAATATATATATATATATATATATATATATATATATATATATATATATATATATATATATATATATATATAATATATATGTAAAAATAGTGTCATACAGCTTTTAAGTGAAGGAAATTTCTGTATAAATTTTTAATATTTTCAATATTTTTTTTTAACCATGGATTAAAATTTTCGATTTACCATTTATGGAAACTTCCATAAAAAAAAACAAATAATGTAATGGCAGAAAATTGCCAGGAAATGTTCCTTTTTTTTCAGAATTTGTTTTACAATGTAGCAACACCCCCCCCCCAAAAAAAAAAGATTAAGTAAAGAAATAAAGATGTATGAATAAATTTTTGCATGCATTGCAATTTCCACTAAAATATAGAAACAGGATCTGCAACAACCTCGTGAAATATAAATACCTCAACTTGCAGCTTTTTTAAAAATTTTTTTTATTAATTTCCCTATGGGCGCATAATGTTGGCCATTTATACCCACTGTCAAATTAACCAAATTAATACAGTTTAAGTCCAAGGATTATGATTTTCCCTTTCATTTAGCTGTTCTAGTGCCTAAGTGCTACAGGCTATGGTGTTTTGAAGTCAATATAGAACAATGAGAGTTCATACAATGAGGATATCGAATAATCAGTAAATAACATTATTCTGTTTTGTTGCTAATTCAATCTCTAGTAAGACACTGTCATGCTTTCAGGCAAAAAGAAAAAAAATGGAATAAAGAAAGAGAGAAATGCACACAGACAGAGTTACACAGACTCAAACTGTCAGTTACCACGCTCGAAGGGTGAGCTTCAAGTCCCATTTTTCTCTCAGAACCCCCATAATCCCTTGCTGGGTCACACAGATTAAGGGCTTGTCCAGAAGATGAGATACAGTGCTTCCTGGCACTCTTCACGATCACCCTGTCACACACATTCCCAAGTGCACACTGTTCAAGAAACACACACACACATGCGCACGCACAGACACACCCGCACGCACGCACAGCTCTAACTATGCTGCGTTCCAGAGACGTCAGAAAGTCCAAGCCCTCATAATTCCTACCAAGTAAGGCGTAAGAAACCTTTCTGTTTTTATAGTGGAATTCCAATTCTTAAGCCAGAGTTCTTCCAAAGTTCTCTTACTTCATCTCACAGATTATTGTGCAACATTATTAGTGTGTGAGGACCAGAATATGCCAAAACCTTCACAGATGCAGTGACATCACAGACTATTTGGATTTCAGACTATTTGACTAGCAAATAAACTCAAGGAAAATGCTGTGCATTAACACAGAACCAAATGCTTTGGGAGAAGTTCAAGACCTGCACCAAACCAATATTCTGCACTTGTAAACAGGCCTAAACCTACCAATTTATTTTCAACCTCCTCCTCTAGCTCCTCTTTGACTTATGGTGACTTATTTCTACTGCTTTCAAAGAGAGGAAGTCCTTGAACTGTAATTCCAAAACCAAGGGTCTATAGTCAAACTCATCGTCTCGGCCAAATGATCATTTTAACAAGTGGGACTGTTGTCCCCCAGAAAAAGGACCACATAGACTACTATTATGTGACCAAGTAACCAATTAGTTTTGGTGCCTAAACCTAACCAAAGTGAAACTGGAAACAAAAGCAAACACTGACTGAAAGTGAAATGAGCTAAAAATACTCTATACTGCCAAAAGTATTCACTCACCCATCCAAATCATTGAATTCAGGTTTTCCAATCACTTCCACAGGTGTATGGTTGTATGGTAAACCAAGCACCTAGGCATGCAGACTGCTTCTACAAACATTTGTGAAAGAATGGGTCGCTCTCAGGAGCTCAGTGAATTCCAGCGTGGTACCGTGATAGGATGCCACCTGTGCAACAAGTCCAATTAAGAAATTTTCTTGCTACTAAATATCTCACAGTCAGCTGTTAGTGGTATTATAACAAAGTGGAAGCAATTGGGAATGACGGCAACTCAGCCATGAAGTGGTAGGCCACATAAAATCACAGAGTAGGGTCAGCGGATGTTGAGGTGCATAGTACACAGAGGTCACCAGCTTTCTGAAGAGTCAACCGCTACAGACCTCCAAACTTCATGTGGCCTTCAGATTAGCTCAAGAACAGTGAGTAGAGAGCTTCATGGAATGGGTTTCCATGGCCAAGCAGCTGCATCCAAACCATACATTACCAAGTTCAATGGAAAGCATCAGATGCAGGGGTGTAAAGCATGCCACCACTGGACTCTAGAGCAGTAGAGAGGTATTCTTTGGAATCACGAATCGTGTTTGTCCATCTGGCAATCTGATGGACGGGTCTGGGTTTGGTGGTTGCCAGAAGAATGGTACTTGTCTGACTGAACTGTGCCAAGTGTAAAGTTTAGTGGAGGGAGGATTTTGGTGTGGGGTTTTTCAGGAGTTGGGCTCAGCCCCTTAGTTCCAGTGAAAGGAACTCTTAATGCTTCAGCATACCAATGCTCCAATGAGAATTTCATGCTCCCAACTTTGTGTGAACAGTTTGGGGATGACCCCTTCCTGTTCCAACACGACTGCACACAAGTGCACAAAGCAGGTCCATAAAGACATGGATGAGTGAGTTTGGTGTGGAAGAACTTGACTGGCCTGCACAGAGTCCTGACCTCAACCTCACAGAACACCTTTGGGATGAATTAGAGTGGAGACTGTGAGCCAGGTCTTCTCATCAACATCAGTGTCTGACCTCACAAATGCAAGATGGAAAGATGGTTGGAAAATTCTCATAAACACTCCTAAACCTTGTGGAAAGCCTTCCCAGAAGAGCTGAAGCTGTTGTAGCTGCAAACGGTGGGTTGACATCATATTAAACCTTATGGATTAAGAATGGGATGCCACTCAAGTTTATATGTGTGTGAAGGCAGATGAGTGAATGGTTTTACCAATATAGTGTAAACAGGGTGTGTCTATATCACTACCTTCCTTCTAATGCAGAGTTTTATCAGTCCCTGAAAGTGCAAAGTTTAAATGTTCTTAAGTGGCACACTTGCATGGGTTGTGTGAAACTGTAGGATCCCACAACAGATATGATCGTTTAATTCAAGGTCCTAGTGAATCGTTGCTGATCACAGTGACAGTGCTTCCAAGTTGATGCTGAAGTAAACGCCATTAATGTTCACTAGAACCACTCTGTCAGTGGTTCTACATGAAAATGTAAATGATCTCCATAGTGACCACAATTCTCACAGTGATGAACATGACTCAACTGTCCAGACATTTCACTAAAACAACAAAGTTGGGAGATTATCAAGTCTGTGGGATTCTTCCGTTAGGAACACTGAATATCTGTACCAAATTACATAGCAATGCATTTCAAATTAAATATTCAAATCTGAAGGAAAGGGTGCAACAACTGTGCCATGTTGCCATCCTTAGAGTCATGCTCCTTTGTACTGAACTGACATATCAAAGGCATGCATACTGTTTGTGTGTTTGGGGGTGGTAGTCAGGTCTGTGGATTCATATATATAATCCATTTGGCTATAGAACTGTGCCTCTGTGTATTATTGAGAAATAAGTAAAACAGAGTAAGAGTAGAACTAGACAAAGGGCACCAAAATATAAATCCATGTTTATGGTCTGCACTTTGTGCTTGTGGCATGTGGGTAAATGTCAGTGATGCCAGTAAATATTTTAAATGCAAACTTTTGAAGCCCTCCGCTCAGAAGTGACCCATGCAACAAACATCTAACATCTAGGTCATTTTTAACTAGTTGTTGGGCTTTTTAAAAAAAAAAGAAAAGAAAAAAAGAGACTGTGCTCCTGCACCACTGCAGAAACTTTCTGATCTGCCTCCGCAACTCTCTGAGTCCATTAAAGGCAAAGGCATGAGTGCCTGTCGACTGCCTGTCTCCCCTCATTACAGCGAGACAGAAGAGAAAGTGGCACCCAAATGGGGTCGTACTACATTAACGAGCACGCTGCAGCTCCTCCACAGCAGCAAATGTGGAGTTAATGGTGGATAAAGAAAGAAGAACAGGAGAACACAGGGGCCTCTGAACACCTCGGTAAGGATGGTCATGAGTAGCTTCAAACTGACTTCAATCTAAATATTTCCACAACACGATGATACTCTGGAGGTGGTCCCATCCTCAGCATCAGAGCAGTCCACTCTCAGTGATACAGGCTTTGCTGTTGCCATGGTGATGGGAAACACTGCCGGCAGGCTGCAGAGATTCAGATCTTTTAGCGATGCTATCAGTTCTTAGAAAACTTCTCATCTGACTGTGGCTCTAGCCACCAAGAGCCAAAAACGAAAGTATAATCAATGAGATGGCCATGAAATGAAACTTATCAGTATGCCATTAGTAAAATGATTGCTGCTCCCATGACTGGCTCAGCTGAAGTTTACTGTTGTCGACATGCAGCCAGTGGGTTGAAAGCTTCCTGTGTTGTGAAGAAGAATCATCTTGTGTACAGTTAAGAGTGGGTGTAAATAAATAAGCAAGTTGTCTTGTATGAATGGAAGCAATCACCCACAAGATGCTTCATGTCTTCTGAGTACAAATCTGTAAGTGCAGCAGGAAGCACCATTAATGATATTTATGGTCATGACTGAAATCTTTTAACAGCTACATGATGGATTAAAAGAACTTTCCCAAAGATGTTCCCAGAGGATGAAGCCTTTTGACCTTGGTGGGCTTTGATTTTTCCTCTAGCACCACCATAAGGTTGAATTTTATGGTTGTGGATGAAATTTCTCAACAACTACTGGATAGAGTCACTCTAAATTTGCAATACCTCCTTAAGGAGGAACTGCAATAACTCAAGTGATCCTTTGACTTTTCATTCAGCATCACTGACAGGTCTAACTGCTGCAACTTTGTGTTTACTCATCAACAGTCAGTGTTAACATGCTAAGAAGCTACATAATAAACACTGTAACTGCTTCCCATTAGTATTTTAGCATTTATCTAATTTTTAAGCCAAGTGTAACGAGCCATTAGCACAGCTCCACCACAGTTTAAATTAAGGTCAATCACCAGTATCCTGTGCTCTCATTGGTGGTTGCTTCAATCATACCCCTTGAAGTTGAGAAATGTTTATCTCAGGACCTGCCAACTTAGCATCGCCAGCAGGTTTTCGCCCATATTCAGCTGAAGTCACCCCGTGTGACTGATGTGGTCACTGCAAAGGTTAAGTTTTGCTTTTTGCTGCTATAGTACACCATGAACTGTGGAGGCCTGAGATGTATAGAAGCACATTCTTTCCTTGTTTGAAGGCTTTATAAAATGCCACTTTGATAACTCTGGGCATGCAGGAAGCAGGATGCGTGATGCCCACTTGCTTGCCGTAAAGTCACTGGACAATTTGCTTTTCTGAGCATTGTCTTTATTTATTTTGTAGGATAACAAAGAATACACAGAAAATAAAACCGGATAGTCTGATTTGACTGCATTTGATATTTGCATTCTCATATGAAGCTCCATTGGGGAATGTGCTGAGAATTAGTCTTGCTACCAGGTGAACCATTACCAAGATGTACCAATACATGCCTCAACATTTTAATCAATAGCCTCCGTGGCATTTCTTATGCTTTAGGCACTATGATTTTAAACTACGACAAACCTACACATCCTGCTCCTCGTGATCTCCCCTCATCTTGATCAGGTGAGCCATTCCTGAACCTTATTTCTGTTGGAGGATTCTTTTTGTCGAAAGGGTCTTGGCCTTACAGTGTCAAGTGCCTTGAGATGACTTATGGTGTGATGTGCAGCAAAATAAATATATTTGAATTGCTGCCCACAAATTGTAGGATGAATATACAGTGACAAAGGGCACTAAAGTTCAAATGCCTGCTATTGTTTCTATAATCTGCTCCTTTGTTCCATGTGTGATGCTCAGTCGCACTACAGGCATCGCACTGACCTTTTAACTGTCTTCCTGACATGCTGTTCAACATCATTGTGTATCTCTTTGTTGAGTTATGAAGCCATCAGCTGTGATCCCAGAGGTTGACCTCACTATGACCTACAGTATCTGTTGGTCCGCGCCTAGGGAAATCACTTGTGCCCCACTCAGAGCTATTTGTGCCTCATGCTGACTTCTAGGTCCCTGCGAATGAGAGGATCCTGCTTCAGGAGAAACAGGATATGGAGAATTAAAGTTACAATTAGGTGGGATCTTTCTTTTGTTTTGTGGTTGTCTAGACTTTTTTTGGTTGTACGGATATAAAGCTTTCAATTGCAGTGTGGTGCATGTCCATTTTATAATAACTGTGGTAACAACAACTGAGTGAATATAGAGTTTAGCTGAAATGATGACTTACACAGTTAGCACAAGAGGGTGGAGTTGCAAATTACCAAGCTTGGTTAGCAATCTGCACCAGTAAACTGTACAGTCACACAGACCTAGAAATTAGTCCTAAGTAAGAGACTAATAAAATACTAGAATTAAACTCTTTCACGTCAGCAAAACGGAAGCAAAAAACCTGTTACCACAAAGCAAGAATTACATTAAAATGATCCAAAAAGGCAGCACCACCAGTTCAGTGACTTAAGTTAATAAAAGTAAGGCCTTGTAGATGGTTACTGGCTGCCAATCAAAGTAGTCATGCCCCTGACTTAAGAATTAAAATGATCTAAATGGATGAATTATGGGGAAAAAAAATCACCTCCATACAGTTGTTGTGAAACAGAACCAGGCTACAAAATGTTTATTTAACATGAGAGTCTAAGGGACTTGAATCACTCAAGTGTCCATTTGAGTAACTGCAGTTTCTGGCACCTTCACCTAGGCTTTGTTTTCTGCCCTGGAGATCCCTGCTTGGCCAGTCGGGGAATACGCATTTTTCCATAGCAACCAGTGGTTGTATCACGTCCAACATAGCAAATCTTAAGCATGACATCAAATGAAAGAGAGAGCATATTTCTCCCATATTGGCTTCTCTTCATTGGCTCCCTGTTAAATCTAGAGTAGAATTTAAAATCATTCTCCTAACATACAAGGTCTTGAATAATCAGGCCCCATCTTATAACAAAGACCTCATAGTACCGTATCACCCCAATAGAGCACTTCGTTCTCAGACTGCTGGCTTACTTGTGGTTCTTAGGATACTTAAAAGTAGAATGGGAGGCAGAGCCTTCAGCTTTCAGGCCCCTCTTCTGTGGAACCAGCTTGGATTCGGGAAACAGACACCCTCTCTATGTTCAAGGTTAGGCTTAAAACTTTCCTTTTTGATCAAGCTTATAGTTAGGGCTGGATCAGATGACCCGGAGCCACCCCTTAGCTATGCTGCTATAGGCCTAGGCTGCTGAGGGGGGTCCCATAATGCACTGTTTCTTCTCATTCACCTTTATTTACTTGTTTATACTTCACTCTGTATTTAATCATTATTATTAATCTCTGCCTCTCTTCCACAGCATGACTGCCCCTCCCTGAGCCTGGTTCTGCTGGAGGTTTCTTCCTGTTGAAAGGGAGTTTTTCCTTCCCACCGTTGCCAAGTGCTTGCTCATAGGGGGTCATTTTGACTGTTGGGTTTTCTCTGTGTTATTGTAGGGTCTTTACCCACAATACGCCTTGAGGCGTTTGTTGTAATTTGGCGCTATATAAATAAAACTGAATTGAATAAAATAAAATTGAAATGAAATGAGAAACCTCAAGCCGTATACAGAGAACTGACCAGGCTTTATCCATGAACGTACTACGGCGAGTTTTTAAGCGCAAAAACAGACGTTGTTCTGTATTGCTACAGATGGATGCATCATTCGATCTTGATAGGAACAAAACAAATCCTATTTCTCCCTGCTTTTCTAACTTTACTACTGGAATGCACTCATCCGGGGAATGGCATCACGCTCTGACATCCGACTTACGAGGTAAATGGAACACTGTCTGATTGAGTAATTTTGATTAAGTTGCTGTTTTTAAACCCATCCTTATAGGGCTAGTGAATCAAATTTTCTTCTGTTTTCTTTCCCCAGCTTGCTTGTTTCACCCCACTGTTGCCATTTTCACACATACACTGCAGCCCTGAACTTTTCTCCATATTACTCAGCCAGATTGGTCATTTAACATTCTTTAACATGCCAGCTCCCATGTACAGAGTCCATGCAATGGGGCCATATAAGAACAGAGCAGGATTCAGAGCCAGTGATTGGGTATCATTTGTCCTGCCTCCTGTATAGTCTGTGTTGGAAGCAGACTAATTCCTGCTGCTAAATGTGTGAAAGGGCAGCTACGAACAAAGTCCTGACCTGACTCTCCAGACACTGTCCAGAGTTTACGTGATGTTTGGGTGTCTGTCTCCATTAGCCAAATATGGGAGTTGAATGAGTAAAGCTGAAAACAGGCCAGCACTTAAGCAAGCAAAAACACGCAAAGACTCTGGTACAAACACTAACGCGTGTGCACACACACACACGCACACACACTCACACACACACAAACATTGTCTCAGCGACGGCTTTATGGGCCTCCCGCTGTCGCTTTAGTCTAATCCTTGCTTTTTTAATGGGCTTTTGGCTTCCTCTAAAAGGAAAACCTTCGCCAGAAAGTGAGGCTGAAGTTCTGCACCTTGCTTGTCTCTCACCTGACGAGCTCCTCTGATATCTCTGTAGAAACAGTCTGCCTTTGACATTTCTGGCTTTATGCGTCTGCATGTGTGTCTAGTCAGTGGGGTGTGCATGCACGTCCAGATCCGGGTTCTTAATCTGTGGTGGTTATGATGACCCAGTTTCGCCCCCGCCCTCTGCCGTTGGTCGCCAAGGAGACACTTCCCTCTCATTCCTGAACCAAACTGTTGGATGCTGACAAAGGTTAATCCACCTTGAACATACACACAAAACATATTTTGCATTCAATACGAATATAAACATTTCATTCAGGCCAGTCTTTTTGTGGATTTTTAAAGGAATGTTCCAAACAAATGGGATTTCTTTTCCTTTTCCTGTCCCCTCTATCTCTTGCTCCACTTCTCACTTGAGACAGAACACAGGCGTCCGGGCAACTCTTAATGCAAATTCATGCAAACTAATCCCATCATGCTTCATCATCATCTGTACAGCCTGAAACACCTGCACTTCTGGGTGCTCTGAAATTGCAAGGTTTCTTAGCCTTACGTGTAATACAACACAGCACTGAAGCTTCTGTTTCAGCCTTGTCTCATACTCTTCCTCACACTCACGCTTACTCACTCACACACACACACACACACAGATACACACGCGTACACACACACAATCAAAACTCTTATACCGAACGCCCACCCTCTCCTGTACAGAAATAAAATCAAACCCAGAGAGAATCTCCCATACATTTCACTTTATTTACACTATATGACTCCTGTCAGTAAGGATGGCGTAACCTGCACACACACACACACGCCTACACACACGCCTACACACCCATCCCCCCAGGGTGCCCTCCGCTCAGCAATTTATCAGACGAGCCACTAATCCTGCTGGCCCAGATTTGGTCCACAGTCTGCTCCACATGATGCTACGTTGTCATGGCCATCCAAACAACTGTGCGCTTCCCTGCCTCAACATATATATATGTATATATATATATATATATATATATATATATATATATATATATGTATATATACACACACACACTCCAGACTGCCTGCCTGCATCATATGACCCCCCCTTTAAGAGTCATGTGACTCTGGGGCTGCTGCACCTGGGACCTACTGCTACAGAACTGCAGCACACGCCGACAGCGATGTGGGATAAGGGCTGCTTCCCAACTACAGTGTGCAGGTGCACCATGAGTCACCGTGTGGAGGAAATTCAAAGCAGGGAGGGATCATCATCTTCATCACCATCATCATCACTGCAGAGGTGGGGGAACAGCATGAGGAGGTGAAGCAAAATGGCATCCCCCTGCTGTCTGTGGGTCATGTGCATGTATTTTTATGTATCGTCTATTTTTTGCCCGCGTGGGCTCGTGTGATCCGATGTATGGCTGTTTGCATGTGCCGTTATTTGAAATGACGCCCGCCTCGCAGTTTTGTGCATCGGAGCATTGTCATGGCAACAGGTCCTCTCGACACCGACTGATTCCGACACATAAAAAGTAGCCACTGGGCTGAGTTTGAAATGTTCACATACGGGAAAAGGAAAAAACATGAGGAGCCTAAATATAAAAGCAAATGTGAGGGATGTGTTTACATATTGGCCTCAGTCAAGGCCAAATCAATGGCACAACACTGAACCAGGTGAGATAGGTGCTAAGAAACACCTTCAAAACATTAAAAAAACACCATCCAAATCAATAAAAAAAATCAATAAAGATGTGAGTAAAAGAGAAAAACAAGTACTACAAGTTTATTTCTTAGATAGTTGAGGGCAAAATAGTGATTATGCCATGAAAAGAATCCTAGACTTCAGGTTGTAGAAAAGTCATCATCATCATCATCATTCATTTACTGCACTTTGTTTTTAACAGGTATTTCCTTGAATTATAAATACAGACTAATTCAATTATAAATGAATAGGGGAAATACAGGTGAAGGTGGTGGGTGACAAGGTTATTTGACAAGGACTAGGGGGTATTTTTTGACCATTAAACCCATCTTGCACGGTCATCCGATGGTCCTTGCAGACAGACTGTAGCTATAAGACCCAGGTAGCAGCAGATTTTTATAAGACCTGTGCAGTAACCATTAGAGGCTCAATAATATACTGTAGACTTTTTAAGATTGATACTGAAACTGATATTTGGTGATTTAAAAATCTGATATAGCCAACGTTTTTTCTTTCAAACAAACAGATTTCCTTGACATTTGTTATCTGTAGTTATTTATGAGTCCCTAATAAGACAATGCAGTTAAAAATAAACGTCATGGATTGCTCATTTACACTCTGCCTGACTCAGCTTGGATCGGCTGCGAACAGAGAAGGGTGTCGCTCTGGTGGTCAAACTATGTGTTAATCACTCATAACATGGCTTGAAGTGGTCTTTCTCCATCTATTCTCTTTAAATTTTCATTTATCGGCTTTTACAAATGAGTTATTATGGTATCAACTTCATATATGGTCAGTGTAAACAATGGAATGGGTAAAGCTGAGTTTTCGTTGGAAGGTGTGGCCATGGTGCCACGGCAAATTTTGATCATTCGCCATGAAACTTTGATTGGCTGTTATTCACACATACATTATCCAATCAGGACCAAACTTCTCAAGTGTGATATGGGTCTACTCCAGAAAACATCTGTATGACATTATTTAATGATAGCTGCACCACCACCTAGTGGGTACAGGAAATGTCATGTTTTTCACTTTGAGATACAGCTCCAAGGTGGTTGGGCGAAAACATCTCAAATTCGGCCAGGAAAGCCTTAAGGAGTTGGTGTGACATTGTTTTCAAAACTACGAGTTTTTGTCAAAGGGTGTGACCCTGGTGGCATGACAAATTTCAGTGTTTCACCATGAAGAACGAAATGGCTGTAACTCAAAGCCACATTGCCCAATCTGCACCAAAATTCAGTGGTTATAGGAGTCCTGTCCTGAATACATTGATATACATATAGTCTGTAATAGTTGGAGCGCCACCTTGTGGGAACTTTAAAATATCATGAAATATGTTTTATACTCACTGATTCGTTCACTGAACGTACTACAAAGCGAAAGCGGGCCACTTATAACCGTTGGACTCAGGCTCAGCAAGTTCAACAGTATTGCTGATCGAATCTTAAAAAAAACCAAAAACACTTAGAAGTCATTACAAAGCAGAGCTCGTCTCTCATACTCAGCAGAGAAACATCTGGAGGCAATGGATCATGAGGAATGTAAACCATCCAGCTGTTTGTGAGCTCAGTGTGTGTGATTGCACAGTTGGAGCTCCAGTCAAGCACTGAGCAATTCAGTGAACAAATCTTTTGAGGAACTAATTCTAGTCTTTCAGGACATTATAAAGAAGTGCTTTGTGCATCACTACCATGGAGGCTTACGAATAGTTATTTCTTAACTGTCAGCAAACCATATCAACTGTTTTTGTCGTTCTAGAGCTCCACCTTTGATCATCATCTGTCCGCCTCACCCACCCCTGCACCTGCTTCCAATCCTCTCAGCCCTTCAGTATCTAGGCTTAGACCTGCTCCTGTTCATCCATCTTTAGCAAGATTGTGTGTTATTAATGAAATGATGCACAACCCTAAGACAAAATGTCACGAGAAACAAAGGCACAATAGAAATGTGCTTGGGGAGGTGTGACTGACATTAGCATGTTAGCATTTTCCTCACGGTATCTCACCAGAGCTTGAAATCCAACGAATGCATTACTATAGTAATTTGCAAGAAAGTCTGTGACCACACTTAATAAGTTATCCTTCTTGATGTTAGGCCACAGTGCAACTCCATGCCAGCGCTGACAGCATTCTACATTATCTAGTCAAAACTTTTAGATAATTCTGAAAAGCTGCTCAAAGCTGTTCCTGAACATGCACTGCAGCCCTGAAGTTTTCTACACATCATCTGGCAGACGTGCAAATGAGAATACAAATATCCAGCACAGATCAGACATAACTTAATTTACCTGTTACGTAGCTCCCAAGTGCAAACTTCATGTGATGTGGGATTGCACGGATGTGCAAATAGCATTGGGCACCTTGTGCAAGTGGGAACTAAGTGAGCAGCTTCCTGTGTGCTCTATCGAGGCATTTCCAGTACAACACATCTGAAGTGGACCATTTTCTGCATGCACATGCATAGTTAGCAATCTGGGAACCCCTCAGCTACTCTGCTGACTTAGCCTCTGGGTGCCACGGACAATTTTACGGGGTTTCCTGTGTCGCCAGCAAACTTTGAAGTCAAAATTCCCATTTCTGTGCACAAGCCACTGTTTACGAATGTAGATAAAAAATAATAATAATTAAAAAAAAGCCTAATCATCACCAGATGCCATCACTAATTTCCTCAATACCCAGATTGTTTACCTGCATACAACGAAAGGCTGCTGAAACATGATTGGTCCTAAAAAAGGTGCCCTTTCCCTCCAGATTCATATGCATAAACTGTTTATAGAGATTACACAGTTGGTTACTACATACAGATTTCTGGACAAATATAAGATGTAATGACTTGATATTTGCAAACTCAATAAATAGAGATTAAAAACAATATTTGTGGTCTGTTTTGGGATACAGTCAAGCTATCACAATGACAGCAATGGTTTAGTCCGGGTGTTAGTGTGCTGTTACTCTAATCAGCTCAGCGAATCGGTCCACTTTTCTCCCTTTTTTGCCAGCTGAGTGATCATTTATTCCTTCAGAATAAAACAGTCCTTTAAAATCTGAAGCCCTTGAAGTCTGTCTGCTTGGCGGCTGTTTGCGCTCGGTATCCATTCTGCAGATCAGCGCCGAGCAAATCCACAGGAGAGGATGCAAGAGGATATGAGTTTCCACTTGCAGAACAGCAGCAAAAAAGAGAGCACAAAGAGCGAATTCACGAAAAGGACGCAGAGGGGAGGGGGGGTGGTGGTGGTGGTGGTGGAAAGAATAACGATGAAGACAATGAGCAGGGAGATGATGAGAGGAGCAGATGCAGCTGAAAGATAGGATGATGATGCTGACGATGATGGGACTAAAGTAGCAGTTTGGGGGGGAATAACAGGCAAAACCGGAGAGCTGAAAGAGGAGAAGTTTACGACAGCTTCCTCTAGGAAAATGGCTCCGGTTCTCTATTGCCGTAAATCATGTCATTTGGCTACATCCTGTCTGTTCTCAACTTCTCACCAGCCTTAAAGGAGATAAACAGGCCTGCTGGCTTATTGGAAACAGATGTTATGAATGGGCGAGAGAAACAATGAAAGAGAGAGCGAGATCCAGATGGATAAAGGCAGGCAGAAAAGTGAGGGACAGAAACGCTTTGGATCAGTGGCCTAATGAGATCAAATTGAATGCTACTGGTTTCAGGTCAGCCTCGGGTAAAACACACACAGAGAAAATTGTTACTTTAACAAAACATGAAACTCATGTCTTTTCAGTTTTCCCGCAGTCTGATTTCTCTGCTGTGCACAACAGTGGAAAAAAAATGACGCCTGAACACGAGCACGAGTCCAGACCGCGCTTTTCTTCTTTCCTCTGTTTGTTTTTACTTTTCATGCCACGAAGAAGAAGAGTTATCATGTCAACAACTATCCTTGCGCACCCAAAAATAAACACATTGGAATATAACCTCTTAGATGCTATCCAGTCCTACAAGGTTCTAATTTTTTCTAAACAGAAGCAACATGAATGCTAGACTTCAAATATATCAACCTCAGCATGAGGTAAACTGCATCAGACTGGAGAAAATGATCATTTTGATTTCAAACCATTTTATATAACTACATTAACATTAACTAGGGACTGACCAATACCGCTTCAGTGGGATTTTGGAGTCAATTTTTAGGGAGTAAAAAAATTATAATATCCCGCAATTGATGGCGACTTTTGAAGTTGGCTTGAAGTTGGCCTGTAGTGTTGTTCTCCACGTTTGCATTGAGTTCTTGATGAAGGCTCTGAGGGTCCGATCTTGTGTAGTTTTAGGCATTCCAGGATCCATGTGTGCGGCATGGAGTCATAGGCTTTCTTGTAATCAATTCAATACACAGGTTGGTCAGTTTAGTCTCACAGTCTCGAGTGACTGCTCTATCTACCAGTAGCTGGGGTTTTGCTCCCCTGGTATCTCTGCCTATTCCTTTCTGGGCCTTGCTCATGTAACGTGCCATGTGCCTGCTAATCTTAGCTGCTATGATGCCTGACAGGAGTTTCCTTGTTGTACTGAGGCAGGTTACTGGCTAGTAGTTGGATGGGACCAGTCCGTTCTGGGAGTCCTAGGGGATCAGGACTGTCTGGCCTTCGGGCAGCCATTCTGGGTATGTCTTAGCCTCTAGCAGCTGATTCATTTGTGCTGCCAGGCGCTCATGGGGTGCAGTGTAGCTTCTTTAGCCAGTAGGTGTGAATCATGCTGTCCAGCTCGTCATATGTGAGACTCTTTCTTGGATGTCTGCCACTGTGATGGTTACTGGAGCCTGCTCAGGGAGGTTGCTGTGGTCTGCTCTTAGATCTGCTAGCCACTGTGTATTGGCGTTGTGTGATGCATCTTTCTCCCTTGCTCTGTCTCCAGCCTGTGGTGGTGCTGTTCTCCATTGTTCCCCTGCCACTGAGAGTACACCGTGGATGACTGCCTTGATCTTAGCCTCTAAGTCGCCTTTTCCATGGAGGGTACTGCTCCTTATGGATGTTCATCTTATCACTGCACAGGATCACTGCTACTGTGGTATGGATCAACTGATTGGTTTCAGTGATGGTCAAAGTAGGGATTGTATATAAATAAAATACTACCTTGTCTTTTAGCTTTTCAGCAATATATACAAATATTATCTCTGCCATCTAAAACTGTTATGCTCATTTTTATGCAGTAAAGCACTATTTTATATTCCAGTGGCTCTTCCCTTGGCCATTGCAAATTTACAGTCAACTTTTTGATACATTTTGAAAATATTCTTATCAAACATGAGCTTGTTTTAAATTTTGATAAAACTAAGTGCATAATACTCACAAGGCCACCTAGAGGTATCAGCCTGCAGCCTATATTCAAACCTTTTGTGATCACATAATTGAAAATTTTGATTATTTTAAACAGCTAGACTCACTTTTAGACCCACGTGGAACAAGAAAATCAAAGACAACAATTGTATTTTGCTATAGAAATAAATTATTTTTCTCGTTCAGCAGTAGTAAGATCATTGTACCACATTTGTTCTGCAATTTTGTGTGTGCTTATGTTGATAATGCTTAAATGCATGCTTGTTCACCTTGAACCCTTAATTCTTGTGTATCATTAAAAGTAGGATGGTCCTCCCGAGACAAACAGAATAGGTTAGCATTATATAATTTTTATTTACAATGCTGTACTCCAAAGTTTGCCTCTATTTTTTATTTTCCTTAATAAATTTAAACACAGAACTTACAATGTCATGACAGCACATTTTAACTTTAACAGAACAATGTTTGCCAGTAGATGGTGGCTGATACTGGCCACTTTTAACAGTTCACCAATAAATCTGTCTGGCCATACTTATCAGAACTTTTCCAGTGTGTATGACATGCTGTGTTGGCCCCATTAACATCAAGAGAACAACAAACTGTCTCTGTGCACCTAATTATAAAGCTACTTAAAGTTTCGCCCCATCATTTCAAGAAAACCTGTTCATTCTGAATACTTCTCGCTGTTTGTTTTGTCTTGTCATTTCCTCTGCCATACTTTCTTATGTCCTGCTGGAAATAAAGCAAACCTTAATCTCGATGAGATTACCGGTGTGCCTTAAGCTAATAAAAGAACATCCAGTGTGAAAAACCCTGCCCTGCTTGCAACGAGCGTCCACCTCTACACAACAATTGTCTTCGGTCGTTGTCCAGCCCGTTTAATCCACAGTGTGGAGCGGATCATTCCCTCTTAATCCAATCAACATCAGCTCTCACATGAGGAGATGAGGTGGGGAGAGGTAACCCTGTGTGCTGGCCTGCAGTCAAGGAATGTCATTTATTTTTATTTTTTTTACCTTGCAACAGGAGGAATGCATTAAGTGATTTAGCAAGGATGGGATTTTTGGTGAATTTTCAGCTGATATAAAAGAGCTTAAAGAAGATCTGGAACTGGCATCCAGACTATTTGAAGGAAAATGGGTTTAAAGCTTCTCTCTGGGGGTGTACAAGCTTTAATTCCTGCCCTTTCCGTTCACATGTATACGAACAGTCAAGACGGACAGCGCGACACCAACGAGCAGATTCAAACCCGTGCACGAGAGCGCGGGCACGTTGATCTGAAACTATAACTGCACGATGATCTTCAGAGGAGTGATGGTGTGGCAAAAGACTGCCAAGATATTCAGAGAGAAACAGACTGAGCTGGTTTTAAACGCCCGAGGTTTTAAAGTGATGATCGGACATGCAAATAAGAATCCATCACACCGACAACACGCAGCGCACACGGCCAGGAAAGATCTCCCTGCAGCGTCCAAACACGAAAACACGAAAGCATGACCTGAACGCAGGCCGGCTCTCCTCTGCTAAGGTTGAAACGCAGAGAAAAGCAAAAGCAGGAAAATGGAAAACATAGTTTGCCTACCCATTTTTCAGCTCCCGTGGAAACAGGTCCCGACTCAAAGTGACTTAGATGATGTCCACAGGTTGTCGGGAGGGGAGGGGGAGGCAGTATGAAAACAGCTGCACGTCCCGTTTTGGAATCGGGGGGTGACGTCACTGCCCGGGTTAGAAATGGATCAGGCTTCATTAATCCAAACGCACAAGACAAGTGTCCTCATCAGCTCCTCATAATCATAACACGCGAAGAGCTCAAATGCAAACACTGCGAGCTTTTAGTCAGACGCACTGTTCCACAGTCTGAATACATTTGAATAGGTTTTATACATGATTATTTCCTCATAAAATATTTATATATGTATTTATGTTTTTTAACAAGAGCTTCGCTTATTTATTTATTCACTCGTGGAAAAATGTTTATTCATGAAAATAAAATATTCATTAAATTATATTACCATGCCATATTTATTTACTTACTTATGTTCTCTGAATATATAACTTATCTTATGAAACATATAGACTTATTAAATCTTGTCAACGAGAGAATTATTTATTCATGAAAATAATATCCATCATCCATCCATCCAGGCCCAGCAGCCTCCTCCTGGTAGGACATGCCTGGAGCACCTCACCCAAGAGGCGCCCAGGAGGCATCCTAGTCAGATGCCTGAACCACCTCGACTGGCTCCTTTCGATGTGGAGGAGCAGCAGCCGCCTGTATTTGTGATCTCATTCTTTCGGCCACTATCCAAAGCCCGTGATCATAGGTGAGGGTAGGGACGTAGACTGACCGGTAAATTGACAGCTTCACTTTCACGCTCAGCTCCCTCTTTACCCTCTGGGCAAATAACATTCATAACTGCCTGTTGGTGCCAGAAGCTTGTTGATGGCTACCAAAAGCATCTAGTTCAGGTGCAACTTGCCGAGAGACATTTAACCAAATATTAGTGGAGGTATATTTATACACACTGCTCAAAGGAACACTCTGAAAACACATCAGATCTCAAAGAGAAAAATCCTGCTGGATATCTATACCGATATGGACTGTGTGACGTGTTAAGAATGAAAGGATGCCACATTGTTTGATGGAAATGAAAATTATCAACCTACAGAAGCAGAATTCAAAGACACCCCAAAAATAATTTTTTTAAAAAAAATTTCATCTCAGGCTAGTCCATGTTGTTGAAATTTAATTGCAGCAACTCAAAATGGTGACCCCCGTGTACTTGTATGCATGACTGACAACAATTCATGAGACGATGGATGGTGTCCTGGGGGACCCTCTCCCAGATCTGGACTAGGGCTTTACTGAGCTCCTGGACAATCTGAGGTCCAAACTGGCGGTGTCAGATAGACCAAAACATAATGTCCCAGAGGCGTCCTCCTGGATTTAGGTCAGGCAAACCGTTGCCCAGCCTGTAGAGGTCTGTGTGTCCCTCTATGGATATGCCTCCCCTGACCATCGCTGACCCACCACCAAACAGGTCATGATGTTACAGGCAGCATAACCTTCTCCACGGCTTCTCCAGACCCTTTCATGTCTGTCATATATGCTGAGATGAACCTGCTGTCATCTGTGAAAAGCACAGGGCACCAGTGGTGGACCTGCCAGGTAGTGAGTGCAGGGCCCACTACAGAATGTTGGGCCCACAGGCCACGCTCATGAACCTCTGTAGGGTCCAGGTATGGCTTCATGCTTCCAGCAGTGACACTGACCCTAGCCAAACGCAAAACTAGTGGAAAAACTCACCCAATTCTTGTTTTTAAAGTCATTAAAGGAGACATATCATGCAAAATCCACTTTTTTAGCCCTTAAATTCATTTTGTTGTGTAATTTAAATGCATTCTGTCCCGGTGCTGCGTAGATATCTTTATATTCTTTTTTGGGTCATATTTCTCAAGCTGTTCAGTTTTTTCTATTCTGTTACGTTTTCTTTCCTCTTAAGTCACAGGATTTGCTGTGGAACTGCTAAACAAGGACTTCCGGCTTACCGATTTCGTGAATCCTGCCATTTTTTTCTTGCAGCGATTTTGTAGTCCGAGTTCAGTTATGCCAAAGTTGCAGGTAGACAAGTCAAAATGCTCGGTTGTTGGGTTTATTAAACCACACGATTCCTTGCATGGCCCCCGGCATCAGAGCCTCTTCAAAGTACTTGTTTCTCTGCCGGTAGATAATCGTATCGCTGCTGTCAAACTACATAAATGTCCAAACAGGGTGGAGTTGAACGCTCTGCAACCTGGAGGGGGGGGGCGTGAAATGTCTCATTCACATTTAAAGAGACCAAAATGAGCTGCTCTAAGACGTGCCTCAGAAAAGGTGTAAACGAGAGGTCTGTGGCGCTACAATAACGAGGAAAGCACTGCAGTTCTACTTTATATAGACCACACGTGAATGATTTCCATATGAAAAGAGAGGATTTAAAAGCATCATATGTGCCCTTTAAAGATGGATGCTGTACAATCATTCCACCCTGGAAAAGGAACAGTTCAAATAATTAAAAGCCCAAAATGACCACAACATTCATGCCCATGATGAGTGGATGTTAACTCCTGACCACAGCAATATCTAGCTTTATCTGAAAGCTAAAGATGCTCTAAATACATGATAGTTACAGTGGTTTTTAGGTAGCATCTCCCAATATTTAACTTCCAGCATTCACCCTCTAAACTTCTTCCATGGTCTAATTTTCAAAGCTCTTTAGAACGTCAAAGAGGGAAAAAAGTATCCAGTATTTCACAAAAAGATTAGAGAAAAGCCCAAGAAGAACTTTAGTTTTTCTTGTATCCTCTCCTATTAATCTCGTGACCCATCCGATTTATCTCACGACCCCGCAGAGGCGACTCAGAGGACTAAAATACTGAACGACATGTAAACTAATGAAAGCTACGCCCTTCAGAGCAGCTGAGCGCAGTCTGTACCAGCAGCGTAATTTCCATTTCCTTTTTAAAGTTAAATACAAAAAGCCTGCATTTTATTTAATAAAATGACAGAATAACATTTAACACCCTAAAGTGTGATTAAATTTTAAATGAGATGAAAGTCTTGAAGTTAAATTCCTCGGCCTGGATTTTGCGTGTATGGAAATGTGCTGAAAAGCAGTTATACAATCAGAAAAATCACCGCCGGGAAAAGGAAGTTTGATCTGGACATAAAACACTTTATTACAAACAGAATTCATATAAAATACACACCCTCTGGTTTAAAAAGGGGAAAAAAAATGGTGGAGCACTGTGCAAACACAAACAAGGTAAGACTGAGTAGTCACCTCCCCCCTGAGAAAGCACACAAACAGCTCTGAACCCAATGAAATGTCAGAATCGGAGACCCGCGCTTTGGAAGTAACAAAAACAAATCACTCATGTTGTGCAGGAATATCAGAGGCAGTCATGCAGGAACGCTCCGAAATCTGAACAGAGGGAAAGGGGGGGTGCTGACAATGTTTTTGTGTGGTTAAACTAAGTCGACAGGCATAAGAGGAGCTACTGCAGCATGAAACATCACTGAGCTGGAGGGTAAACAAAAAACAGATTAGGAGGAAACACACAGGCGCAGTGTGTTTGAATACACCCGCGTCACCTGTGGAGGCAGATTTACTGTAACTCTGACCCTCAGCTGACATTTCTTCCTGCTTTTTCGAAGCCTCGCTGCAGAATATTTTGCAGGCCCGAGTGCCGACGTTTAATGCAATAAATTAAAAGCAATTTACGCAGAAGTGTAAACCCTGAGCGGACGCAGTGTCGCACGCATTACAGCAACCAGAAGTTTTCGTCTGGGGCAGCAGCTGACAGGTCAGTGACATTCACGTTTGGCCGAGCAGAAGCTCGGCTAATTTATGCAAGTTTTTCTTTACTTAAAATAACCTCTAACCGCCCAAACATTACTTCTACACCAGCATCTCCCTGAGAGATTGGAAGGGGGGGGGTCTCTCCTCCCTCTGCCTGCAGATGTCACAGTTTCAGCGGGATGACGGGCCAGTATTTGGGCTGCTTGCGGTCACAGTTTCTCTCGAAAGTGAGCTGCATCGCCGCCTCCATGCCCATGATCTTGGCCGCGTCCTCGCCGTACAGCTTCTTCATCTCCGCAGTGCGTCTCTCCCCGGGTCGCTCGGGGGGAGGGGCGACGGTGCTTCGCAAGGAGACGCCGTGCAGGTCCTGGTCGGCCGGCACGTAGCTGTCCAGCTGCTCGGCCTCCATCTGCTGCTGCTTCTCTGCAAGGATGACACCGCAGACTATTTTTAGACACATAGAAGACAGGATCTTCACCTTAGACTAAACATCTGGAGACACTGTAGTTTAAAAAAAAAAAAAAATGACTAGAGCACCCACTCCCCTTTGTTTACTTACTGAGCTCCTCTCTGTGCCTCTCTGTCTGGGCGAAGTACTGCCGGAGCTCCTCGCTGATCTCCATGTTGCTGACATCACACTCAATCTCACTTTCCGAGCTGCTTCCCTCTGTTCCCTCCTCTTCATCTTTGCTGTGGCTCTCTCTGGAAAACCAGTCTGCGTAGCGCCGCTGGTTGCCGGGTCCCCTCTCCTGGCAGTAGCCCGGGCCATAGGCGGCCTCCAAGGCCTTTCTGTAGGCATGCCTGTGCCTCTGGTGCCACGCCATGGCCTGCTGGTAGTGTTGCCAGTAGCGGTTGTACACCGGGCTGGAAAACCAGGACATCACAGTGCTGATGTCCTCCTGCTAATGAGAAGGGTCAGCACAAGTTTGATCAGGTTACTGATGATTTTCCCAAGAAAAGTCTGCTGCTTTACATTAAAAGGAAGTATACTAGAGTCTTCTAATGCTGACAAAGCTGCCAGAATAAGAACTGGCAGCACACACACAACTCTGGACATCACCCACATTTACTCTTGGTCCTTATAGGTTTCACTTTGCCAGCTGAGGATATAATAACGGGCGTGATCCTACAAAATAAGGGCATTACCTTCTGAGTTTACTTACCATGGTTGGCGATAACTGCAGCTTACTAGATGTTACTCTTTGTTAATGTTGGGCCATCTGCAAGCCTGCAATGCATGGACAAAGACACGGGTAAACAACCAAACAGGCAGCAAGTTAAATACTGTCAGTCTTTGTCAGAAACTATTAAAACACGCTGCCGGTTAGCGAGGCCACGCAAACAAAAATGGACGCGCTCTCTCCGTCACACTTTTCTTGCAGCTGCACCCTAACGCGCTCCGACTATTCACACCGTTAATATGTTAGTGTATTAAACATTTTGACCCGTGAAATGCCTCCAGTTATGACACATTTACCTGTGTGGCGTTAACTTGTGTAGCGGATCATCACACTTCCTCAGATAAAATTTCCCAGCAGCCCTTGAGCCACAGCTAAATTAACCGCTGGCTATTTGGCGCCACCCAGTGGATCCTGCGCAAACATGCAGAAAAATCATCAGTCGGCCTGTTTAAAAAAAAAAAAAAAAAAAGGCCACAGGAGCGAAATACACTGAATTTATACAGCACCGCTATTTTTAGGCCCGAGCCAACCGAAGGGTCGGCGAGGAGCCTATTGTAATCGCAAGGGGCGAATGAGCAAAAATGAGCGGAGTCACATGGGACGCGGTCGAAAGTGGCCCCGGACCTCATAGGGACGTGCGCCATGTCGAGACGTTTCCGAAAATGTATATATGCGGGTCACTGGAAAAGCGCATTATTGGAATCGTTAGAATTTGTCTTTTTTTTTCTTTTTCTTCTTCTTTTTTTCTCCGTCTATCCCCTCAAATTTGACCCCCTGAACATATACGAAAACTCACCATTTTCGCTACAGAGGTCAGGTCTGGCGAAAAATTGATTTTTTTAATGTCACAAAGAGCAAACTCTAAAAGGGGGCTCCACGGCGCCCCCTGAAAAATTCATTTTTCGGCCCTCTATGGGAGAGGCCACGATCAACTTTGTCGTAGAACCACGAAATTGGCGTCACACATAGATCATGTCAGGACAAGCAAAAAATCCTCTTGGAGCACCCCCACACAGCAAACAGGAAGTCAGCCACCGTGGCCTGAACTTTGCCCTCTGCCAATTTGGCGATGATGCACACCTCGTATTTGAAACATCTCCTCTTTGGGCGTTACACCTACAGACACCAAAATCGCTCAGCATAATCTAGACCAGTAGGCCATCAAAAGTTATTCAGGGTTTTATGAAAAAATCAATGGTTTGGTCGTTAGGGGGCGCTGAACTTGGCCTTCGTTTTGGCCTAAATTACACTCACCTTTTCTGTGATCACTCGTGCATGCTTTGCCAGATTTCTACCAAACTTTAATAACTTATGTAGGGTCCCACCATGAATCCATAAATGGAGAAACAATGGCAAATCCTGCAATAGCGCCCCCTACATAATCAAAATAAAATTTGCATGGAGCTTCAAAATTTTAGTTACTCGTAGAGTTATGAAATTTGGTTTCCACATTCTGTATATGACCCTGATCAAAAAAGTCAATCAGACCCATGCCTCATTTTGCACGCCGCCCCCGTGACCACACCCCCAATTCCCCATTGGTTTTCAATGGAAAACCTAACATTTCTGTGTGACACACTTTTTTCAGGTGTTTTGAGCTGTACATTGATCACAAACATTCCCACTAAGGCCCATGATGATGTTCCTTTGCAGAGGGGCGTGGCCCTGGGGCCATGGCGAGCTTCGATCCTTCGCCATGACATTTCGTTTGCCTCTCAATCCCATATACTTTGTCCGATTGCCCTCAAACTTCACAAGTGTGATAATGACCCACCCCTGCACACATCCATATCACATTATTGACTGACAGTCGCAGCGCCACCTAGTGGAAACAGGATTCCAATGATGCATCCAATCTGCTTCAAACTTCACAAGTGTGATAAGGACCCACCCCTGAAGTCATCCACAGGACATTATTGAATGACAGTCACAGCGCCACCTTGTGGAAACACATAGATTAACAGCTCAAAATCGGGTTTTTACACTTGGCAGTTAAAGCGGCTCTCAGTGGGCTCGCTGGAGGTTTGCATGGCATGAAGGGAGCTCGCTGAGGATTTGCAGGTCTCAAAGGCGGTTTGCTTGTGGTTCGCGGAGGCTCACAGGCGGCGAGGGCCTTCAACGCCGCTTGCGGCTTTAATTGTAGTTATAATAAATAAATAAATAAATAAATAAATAAGACCAGCTGTCTTATATATAAATTAAAAATTGTATATAAATTGTATAAAAATTGTGTATATATATATATATATATATATATATATATATATATATATATATATCACACACATATATATATATATATATATATATACACAATTATTCATTTGTTACTATTACAGCACATCTTTAACCTCTGAGGTGTTACATCACAAAATAAATAAGACAAACAAAGGAAATGATTTAGAGTCTTTTTAGAAACTTTTGTTGATTTTTGTGGACTTCAGGTTGCATTTGCTAAAATATGGTACTGTGAGGAAGGAAATAAAAATAATCTCTCTTCTTTAAAAAGTGAATACAATTTATCACAATATTTATGAATTTTGGTTGAATTGCTACAGTGTGGGCCCTCACCTAAGACCCATGTGCAGTGGGAGACCATGCCAGGGGCAAATTGCCCCCAAATAAAATAGCTCCTGGGATTTCTTGCAGATCCAGCCCCAGGTTTAGAGGGCCTCAAGAGAATTTGACCCCCCTGCCCTCGTCTAAATAATCAGTGGATAGACCTTCAGAGAGTGTTTGTTGCTGGATGGAGGTAGTGCCAAAAACACGTGGTATAACTGGTCTGTAAGCTACTCTTGCTAGTGCTGTTGTCAGTCTGTCAGTCAGCCACAGAGAAGAGTGAAGTTCTCACATACAAAGAGCTGAAGTGAAACCGAGAATTAAAACAATGAAAAGTGTCCACTGCAGCCGCTGTCTGTAGTGTTCAGGCTGAAGGTTTTGGTCTTTATTTCTCCCATTCTTGGTGAACTCTGCTATTGTTCCCATCCCTACTCCAGCCCACCTGTCAACCAATCAGCATGTGACCAACTCTGTCTCCACAGTGGACTTGGCAACCAATTACTGGCATCCAGCAATGTGCAGTTGGGAATTTGGAGGACTGCATGGGATCCGTACACAGATGGACAACATTAACTATATATATTGTCCATACTTGCTCACTGTATGTCTAACACAACCATTATCCTGGCTGACTATGGTGGAAATAAATAAATCTAAAATTAGACAATAATGAGTAAATTAAAAAGAAACTAATTAACAGCAGGTTTCCATAGATCATCTAAGATTAATTTGACACCTCTGTTTCACTAACTCCATTATTATTATTGTTAAGGATAAATAATTAATATGAAATTATTCATGGAAACATCCCTTTATCCCGCTGCTTTTCCCCTCCTCTGTCAGCCTCAGATGGATGGATCTTTTTTTGAGGCAGACTTTTTGCAATTTACTTGCAAACACAAGTGTGCATGACCACAACTGTGGCTCCGACAGCGAAAATGACCAAACCAAGAGCATGAAGTTGTCAGTCTGTTAAGAAGTTTATCAAAATATTTAAATTTCTACCATTCATATATCACATGCAGAAAGAAATACAGATTCACGAACCTGTCTTGTGTCACATTTCAAGTGCTCTTAGTCTGTTGATGCCTAGGGCCCAGCTCTAATCACTTGGGTAGATGCTTAGGATTTTAATTGCTTCCCAAGTTTAAAATTAATCAGAGTGGATTGTTTCTGCTGCCGTAGTGAGAGAGAGACTTGGATGAAAGGGTGGAGTGATGAGCTGTCAGCTAAGAGTTGCTACCCTCATTAGCAAGCTACATTTAGAAACTCTGCAGGTGCAGCTCCCACAATTACTGTCTCAAGAAAATCCAAGGCTGTAACCTGCTTTGTAATGGTGTGTAGTGGAGCATTTAACTTGAGTCCATTGGAACTGTCCTGCTTTTGGAGGCAGCCCTGGGCTGCAACTAAGATTGAACCAGTTTCTTTGTTAGCACCGCATTATAATTGAGCACATTTTGCGTGATTGTGTGGTTATAAATATAATACATAATAATGCTTATATTTTGAAACACAGATTTACTTATTTCCAAAGCGTAACTTATTTATCAGAACTGTTTGGACATGTTGTTTGCACCTTGTGCACATTGCGCAAACGACGCTCGATAGTGGATGCAGCCACGGGAACCGCTCACCGAACCGATTGTTTTTAATGACTGGAATTAAAATTGGTTGAACCACTTTTGAGTAATTTGAACGACCCGGTTCTGAACATGATCTGGAAGCCGAGATTTGATCACGAGAGTTGTCAAAATCTGGGATGTCACATTGAATGAGTGAGGAGGGGGGGTGGGGGTGGGGGGGTGTAAAAACCAAAGAGTGGTGCAGAGTGTTTGAGTGCTGTGAGATGTCTGACACTATAACTGGGTCATGCATTGGCTTCAGGCTTCAAAGCTTTCAGAGGAAATGCAAAAAGACAGATGTGTCTTTTCAGTGTTGTTCAAATGAATGTGTTAAAACAGTAAGCATAACACAAAAATAGGCACAAGACCTGAATTTTATGAAGTATGTCGTGAGTGCTTCTGGAATATCAGCCCAGATTACTCTGCATGTTTCTGACTCAGTGCTGACCATTAAGAGTGTAGTGAGTGGTGCACTCTTGCACAGGATATTTTAATAGAAATAAACTCACTGTGGAAAAAATATTATTGCTAATGAGAGAAGACAGTGAAAGAAGGAGCACAAATTTCACCTTCGTTGTGTTTCGGGTGAATGTAACAGTGTGCCACAAAGTGTGCACACAATTAACGAGAAGTTAATAATAGACCAATGATAAGGGATTCGTATATTGATATCTGGAGTATTTTTAATCTCAGAAGAACAGTTTTGGATGCTGGTAGGTCTCAGAGACAATTATCCTGTGTGTAAGCTATGCAAGCCACCACAATCTGTAGAACAAGGGTGAATCTGGTCATCGAGCATCTCTGATAACTGATTTTGCGCTTTTTCTTTTTTCAGGTCAGACGATAAATTCAAAGCCAGTATCTGACAACGATCTAACCAGCATTACTAGCAAACAGGAGTGAAGAGCACAGAGAGGAGGCCACAAAAACCCAGACATGAAACTCTGAGAGGTTCCAGAAGCTGTGGTTTTTTAAACTTTCTTCAGTTTCTTGTAAGCCGTGTGTGTTTTGGAGTATTGCACCCACCGCCTCCCCCCACCTTGTGTGCACATAGCCTTGTTGCTGCTAAAGTATTCTGCATCTTGAAACACTCTGTAGGACTTTCATTGCCAGTGCCTGTGTGAAATGACACTGTGTGTGTGTCTGTGTGTGTGGGGGGTCTTGCATTGGGGTACTATCTGTTGCATCCTGTTAAAAAGGCTCGTAATGCTTGCAGCTGATGGTGCAGCTCTTCTGATGCCAATGTGAAAAGATGCATCGGAACCTGAGCATCATTTATTGTGTGAATCATGAATCACTGGCTATACCCTCCAGTCCATGCCGCTTCTAACTTTATTAGGCACGCCTATTCGCCTGCTCATTTGTGCAAATCTCTAATCAGTCAATCACATGGCAGCAGCTAAGTGCATTTAAGCACATAGATATGGCCAAGACTACCTACTGAAGTTCAAAGTGAGCATCAGAATGGAGAAGAAAGGTGATTTACGTGACTTTGAATTGCAGAAGACCGCACCGGTTACCCATCCTGTCAGTAACAACCAAGAAACTGAGGCTACAAATTATTCGTGCTCACCAAAATTGGACAATAGAAGATTTGTAAACCTTTGGCTTGTTTGATGAGTGAGTTCTCTGCATGCAAATAGCCTCCAGAGTTACCAGATCTCAATCCAGTCGAGCACCGTTTGGATGTGGTGGAACAGGAGATTCACATCATAGATGTGCAGCAGATAAATCTGCAGCAGCTGTGTGATGCTGTCATGTCAATATGGACCAAAATCTCTGAAAAATCGCCATGAGGCGGAACCAGAGCACACAAGAGAGATTATATTTCTTGGCTGGTCTGGGAAGACCTCGGTTTTCCCCTGGAAAAGCTGGAGAATGTGGCTGGGGAGAGGGAGCTTCTCTGCTTAGCCTGCTGCCCCCATGACCTGGCGACAAATAAGTGGAAGAAAATGCATGGATGGATGGATGGATGGATGGATGGATGGATGGATGCTTCACCCTGAAGAGGAGGAGGAGAAACCTCAAGGATCCTCAGCAACACCTGTCACCAGACAGCCACTTGTAGGGGTGTAGAGTGGGGTTACGTTAACTATCCATTAAAATGTGGCTCACATCCACCAAGACCTTCAAGGTCAACTTAAGGATTTATTGGTCAAATATTGACAAAAAGCCTTATAACTGACAAACTATGATTCTTACAGGTGTGGTGTGTATTGCCAACATATAGAAAGTACCATAAAGATTTTAAATGACATGTCATATTCGACCTCTGACCTCTCCTTTGAGGTCAAGTAAGGTAAATCTTCCATAAAATGTCTAATAAAAAGTCTTTTAATCTCTGCTTAAAATTCTCCATTTTTTTGCATTGGAAACATTTAGGCAATCATACTGGTGTATGGGAATTCTAAATATCACATTATAGTTTGTGTCCAATAAGCTCAAGTTCCTCATGTACAGTTATTTACAAATCAGTATCCATGACCTGCTCCTACATAATGTTTGTGTAATCAAAGTAAACACCTGTCATGCTGGCCTTATCTGCTCTTTGCCGTGCTGCAAGTATGTTTAAAAAGAACAAATACAACAAAATGATTATATACGAAACTCGATACTGTTCCCTTTAAAGTAAATACGGCCCAGAGAGCGAGCTGCCACGGTGGTGGGATGTGCTCTCGGAGTGCTTCTTGTCCTGTTTGTCGTACGACTGCGCCGTTCAAAAGGCTGACCTAGTTTCATTTGTTCACTCCTTGACCATATCATTCAACCATGTCACCATATGCACTTACACCACAGTAACAGCTTTTCTCATCTTGAGTGCTCTACGCAGAAGCCGACAACAGCACCGTTCTGCCTGGTGTCTATTTTTACATTTCTGTCTGTTTACCTGTCTCTGTTGCGGTTTCAGTTTTAAACTGTCTGCTTCTAGCTGAGGAACTAAGCTTGAACGTCTATCTGTGCATGTCACGTATTAGATTAGAGGTCTGGACTTTGGGCCGTTGGAACGCCCCGATTCTTTTTCAGCCGATCTGTTGGAGATTTGCTGCTGCGCTCGTCATCACCGTACTGCTGCATGACTCAGTTTTAGCTGTCAGACAGACAGACTCACAAATGACTCTAGAATACTTTGGTATACAGAGGCAGTCATGGTCAACTCAGTGACTGCAAGGTGCCCAGGTCCCGTGGCTGCAAAACAAGCCCAAATCTTCACCCCTCCTTCGCTGTGCCTGAGAGTTGGTATGAGGTGTTTGGTTTTGCTAAATGTGACACATTATGGTTAAAAACCTCCACTGTGGTCCTGGACATTGTTCCAGAAGGCTTGTGAATGGTTCAGATTCAACTCTGCAAACTTAAGCCATGCTGCTGTGCTCATTTTAGAGAGAAGAGGCTTTCTCCTGGCAGCCCCTCCAAACTTGTTCAGGCTTTTTAACATTTAACGTGCTGATTGAGGCCTGTAGAGTCTGAGCTGTAGCTCTCTGACATTTCGTGGGATTCTGCTGGGACATCCACTCCAGGAAAAGTTGTGCGTTAACACACACCTGAGTGCTCCAGACCAGCAAACTCCCAAAGCCTCTGCTTTTATAAAGGTGCTCACACCCGCTGATGATCGGTTATTCAAGCCTGTTTGATTAGCAGAAGCTGACTGCTGCTGTCTTAATTCCTGTGGAGGCAGTATTAGATGTTATGGTGTAATATGTCAGTGTAGTGGTTTACATGATTCTGTTTGATTCCCGAAGGAGACACAAATCCCTTTGGGATAGCGCCAGGAGGGGCATCCTGCATAAAAAGCTGCCAAATCAAACATGTGGAGGGAGCCGATGAAAGTAGCCTTATTGCTCATCTGAGTTTGCGTTACTTAATGTTAGAATCTGGAAAGTACCTGATTTTTTAAATGATGCCCTTATAAGTAAAACCCTAGAACAGAAAGCTGGAGCATAAACACCATAAACAATGTACTTTAGCTTTGACTAAAAATTTTCATTTTTCATTGAAACCAGTTCAGTCATTCGCGGAGAGTTACCTGAAAGTTAGAAGCAGTGGCATGTTGCACTTCCCTCTCTGGACACTTATACACACTGCGGTTTGAGGATAAGTTTGCCAAATGAGTGCATCAACATTTGTCTGATTCCTCTTGGCATAACTTGTTGATTTCTGACTTTCTGAGCAGTTTTCTGTTGTTTGGACATTTCTGCACTTATGGATCAGTGGACTTTGTGCTTTGCTGTGTTTCTGCCTCTGTCTTTGAGTCTTGACACTAAAGGTACTGTATAGAAGGATTTATGCAATTCTAGTCAGTTTTGAAGCCTGGTAGTGAACAAGTAGACTATTCTGTTGTGCTTAAAGTAGTCTTTTACTTATTTGTTTTAACAGTTTTACAACTACTTCATGAGATTTTTTCTTTAATTGCAGAGACAACTGTGAGAGCCACTGGGAAAGAAACAGATGTTACCCCACTTTGCTCCAATGCCACACTGGACGAAATCACTTCAATAGTATGCGAGATCAAGATGAAGGGGGAGCAGAGGCTGTCGCCTGCAGTATCAGCACGGATGGGACTTTGAGCATGAATGCGACTCCAGGTTTGCACTGATAAAAGAAAATCAGAGGGTATTTCTCCAGCTAATCAATTTAACAGCAGCCGACAGTGGAAAGTACACCTGTGAGTGTTGGCATGGTAGCGGAACAGGTATCCTCCACCTTTTTATCTCCGAGGAAGGTGCGTGTTTGCTTTATTCTGATACTCGTATTTTTTCTAGATTTTCTAACTTTTCTTTTGTCACATATTACAGAGGCTCCCACTTCTCCAGTGAGAGCACTGCTGTCTGTCACTCTGATTAGTATCTGTACTGGATTCATCGTTGTGGCTGGAGTTGTCCTCGGACTTATCCTGAGAAAAAATCTTTGCAGGTGAAATTTTGTTCCTCCTACTTTAAATTTAAGCAGTTTGTGTTTGAGTTTGAGATAAAATCAGTAATTTAGGATAAATCTGCAATTTCACATCCCTAATGAAAGTTCTTTCATGAAGACGTCTCTTGTAAGGTTTATAAGGAGGATGCAATCGTGGTTGTGATTCATTTCAATCAAACTGTATGTAATTGAGATGTGATCTGTTCAGGGTCTCAGTCTGGCCATCCATCCTGCAGGCCTCTAATGAATGAATGGATAAATGGATGGACCCCAGATGATTAGTTTTAAATATTAAAATGATCTAAGCTATAGAAAAATATGAGTACGCTGCTACATCAGACATTAGAAAAGGATAAACAAAGCAAATCAAAATGTAGTTTTTAAACCTTACCTGACCCTGTGTGAAAAAGGTATTGCCCCTCCTTGTTAAATCACGAGTTAAATGTGATTTATCACATCTTTTTGGAAAGCTCCAGACCTGTTGACTCAAGAAATCCCTTAAATAGAACCTGGCTGACAAAGTGGCTAAAAGATCTCAAAAAACAACAGATCACGATCTAAAGAAACTCAGGAAAAGCCGAGAAACAAAGTCACTGAAATCTGTCAGTGTGGAAAGGGATTTAAAGCCATTTCTAAGGGTTTGGGATTCCAGATTCCATCAGCCACAAATGGACAACACTTGGAACAGTGGTGACCCTTCCCAGGAGTCCCAGGAATTACTCCAAGACGCCATCAATGAAAACATCCAGGAGGTCACAGAAATGCCCAGAACAACATCTAAAGAACTGCAGTCCTCACTTGGCTCAGTTAAGGTCAGAGTTTATGATTCAACAATAAGAAAGAGAGTGGGCAAAGATGACATTCATGGGAGAATTCCAAGGAGAAAACCACCCCCCAAAGCCCCAAAACAAAACAAAATGAATGTTTTGAAGTGGCCGAGTCAAAGTCTGGAGTTAAAGTCGATAGAGACCTTAAACAGGTCCTTCATGCTTGAAAACTCTGAATTAAAACTATTCTGCAAAGAAGCGAAAAATTCCTCCACAGTGATGTTAAAGACTCATTGCCAGTTATGGCAAACAGTTGATTGCAGTTCTTGCTGCCAAGAGCGGCACAACCAGTTTAAGGGGCAATTACTTTTTCACACAGTGCAGGTAGGCTTGGATAATTTTTTTCCCTTAATAGATAAAAATCATCATTTAAAACCTGCATTTTACATTTACTCAGGTTGTCTTTGTCTAATATGAAAATTATTGAGGGAGCAAATACTTTTTAATGGCACCGTACTGATCTAATGCTCCCTTTTGTTCTCAGATACCCTACAAATACAGGGCCAAGTGGATCATTAGTAAGTGCATAACCCTGTTCTTTATGATGCTGTTTAAGCTTTTAAAACTCATTAAGAATCAAATGTATTGTGTGCACTTTTATAAACGTTACATTTAAACATCTAGCTAGCCATCTTATCCAAAGGAACATGATAAACTTGGCCACATCAGAGGCATAAATTCTGGATAAGTTAGAAAATAACCAGAAAATAACCAGTTAAGAAGTGTATGAAAATACACCTACTTGAAAGACATCACACATTGCTTGACAGCTGGCACTTGTGAAGTTCTCACCTACAATACCGTACTCGTTGTTCAGAGAGATGGTGTCACAAAAAAGCCCCGTAAAGTTTTCATAAAGCGGTTAAACTGCATGAGCGTCATTCAGATGTGAAAACCATAATGTATGGTACCCTCAAACAAACTGTCTCTGACAGTTAGACTGCCAGCTTCAAGGTTTAGAGTGCTGTATAATGCTTTGGAGGATCCTACTTAAGACAAACAAACAGGTCTTCTGAAACGTGCACATGTTAGAGACGCACATTTTGAGGCAAAGGGATTTTCCTCAAATCCCTTTGAGGGTCAGTTGTGAGAACTTTGGTGATGCAAAGGGCTCACACTTTCAGTATGACTCATCAACTTGACAATAAAACAGGGAGGGAAGTATAATTCAGAACAAGACACAAGCGACAACTTTCAAAGTAAAACAGGAAATCAACGACAACCATTACAAAAAAATAAAATGCTGTAAAACGAATGAGCTAATTGAGGGGAAAACACAGAAAAACACTTAAATCAAACTTAATCTGGGCCAAAAAGATTCAGAGATGTTAAATCTGAAGGCATTCTTAATATGTAATACTCAAAGCTTTTATTTTTTGTTGTTGTGCTGCAGCCTGCAAGCTGATTATGCTCTTTGCAATCACTTGTCAAATCCCACCTTTATACCGGCTTTAATCCAGCAGAAGTCAAAAAAAAAGTTGGGAAGCGGCCATTATAGCGCATGTAACATCTGCTTATAATGCAGCTGGCTAAAAACACAGGGAGGCAGGAGCACCATCACTGGGTTTGCTGATCAGAGCCGACCCACAAAGCTTGCTTATTAGTACAACAGCCGTTCATGACTACAAGACACTGTTTGATGGCAGATTTTGGTGTTTTTACAGGGTAAAGCCAATCAAGATGCTACATACACGAGCCTTGGTCGGCCACCAAATGAGCTCTACCAGACGATGACCTCAGCGCGCTGTCAGCTCGGTGCTGACAACAGCAGCGTGGTGGCAAACGCAGCCATCACTATGGTGACTGCTCAGTTGAAAGAGGAAATAAACAGAAGAAAGAGAGATCAAAGTTTTGACATATATCAAAACCTTTAACCCAGGAGAGACGATGATGTGACTGTGCAGTTACATACTGAGACTGGCATGAATTCATGCATTCCTCTTCATCACAAAGTCAGAAAAATTAAAAATTAAAGTGGGAAAAATCCAAAATTCCTATAATGCATTTCACCAACGCTGATTTCTCATAGTTTTTTTTTTTCATATTTCAGCTATTTTATAAAAGGAAACATGAGAGAAAGACATAAAGCAAGCTTTAAATCATCATATAATGTTATTGTGCTAGCCTCTATGTCCCCTTCACAGCGATAAGATATGGCCTCTAATTATCCTTATGTCAGTTATGAATCACTTCAAATTAAAAGCAGCTGCTTTTAACCTTTTACATTGCAAAGTGCGAGTTCTGTTATTGTGACCAGTGTCAGATGTTTCTCCCACACATGCTTATGTGTTTGGAAAAAAAAAAAAAAGCCACTAAAAGTAAACCACAAACTAAATTGAACACCAACATCTCCTATGAAACTCAAACAAGAGCCTGCATGAAACATTTTTGCATTCATGCACTTGAAAGTGAGATTTGAGAAGTTTATTTTTGCCCGTCACTTTTTATAGTCACATGAAAAAAAGGAGTTTCACAGGCCCCTCTGTACGCCTACACCGCGTGATTCAGTGGCTTGTAGAACCGCCATTAGCGGAAACAACCGCTGGCAATCGTTTTCTCTAGAACTTCATCTCGCAAATTGTTGTGGAGGAATTTTGGCCCACGCTTCTTTACAGCATTGCTTCACTTCGTTGAGGTTTGTGCATATTTGTTGATGCACAGTCTCCCTGCAGCATTGCAGTCGAGTTGAGATCTGGATTTGTGGCGATTTGTGATTCGGGGCATCATTGTCCTGCCGCACGGCTCGATTTCAGCCAAGCTTTAGCTGCTGGACAGACACGTCTGACTCTAGGATTTTTATTTATTTATTTAACCTTTATTTTACCAGGTAAAATGTTTAAGAACCAGTTCTCATTTATTAACACGACCTGGCCAAAAGGCCCCAGTAGAATCAGGTCCAGGAGGAGATCATGGCAACTCAGTGACTGCAGAGATCCTGTAGCTGCAAAATGAGTCCAAATCATCACCCCTTCACCAGCGTGCTTGATGGTTGGCATGAGATGTGTGTGTTTCACAAACTTTGCTACCAGAGTTGCAGCCATACTGTCATCAGCTTTAACATTTAACATGCCGACTGAGGCCTGTAGAGTCTGAGATGTACCTGTTGGGTTTTTTGCAGCTTCTCTGAGCATTGCATGGTCTGACCTTGGTGTGAACTTCCTGGGACATCCACGCCTGGGAAGATTGTGGCATTGTGTTAACACACACTTAAATGCTCCAGACCAGCAAACTGTGAATACTTCTGCTTTTATGGAGTGCTCACACATGCTGATGATCAATTGATTAGCAGTACGTGGCTACTAGCCTTTTAATTCCTATGGAAAGAGTGGAGGTGTGTGTGTGTTTAGCTTTAGGACTGTGTAGAGTCCTGTGAAAATGTTCTTTTTCACGTCACTGTATACGATGCATGTAGGAACTGATAATACATTTTAACCGGAAAGTAGAAGCAGTCAGGTTCACTTCTGTTTTAATCCACTTCACATCAGCGTATACCATACCCTAATCAGGAGTATTAAAAGAACATACAGTAGCAGCAGGTGAGCTTCAATTTAAAATCTCTGGGCCTCTATGGATGGATGGAAACATGGATGGCTTGTTCTTCTGCCACTGTGTGTGTGGGCTGACAGCAGAGGTACAGTACATAACCTCATTATTATATGTATGACCATTTTATGATAGAAAACTCCACGCTTTGTGTTGATGCAATTAAAATGTCTGTTTCCTTTTCACTCAGTGACTCTTGTGAAAACCACTGGAAGCGGACCAGACATCACTCCAGTGTGCAGCAGCGAGAACCTGGCCATCGTTTTATTGGTGAAATGTTGGATCAGTACAGAGAGACACGCAGAGGCGGACTGCTGCCTGCTATACACAAGAGACAAGCCTTTCAAGGACAACTGCGACTCCAGGTTCTCGCTGATAAACGCGAATCGTACTGTGTTTCTCCACCTGACCAGTTTAACAGCAGAGGACAGTGGGAACTACACCTGCGAATGCTCCTATGAAACACAAACTCGGGTTCTAAGCCTTGATATCACTGTAGAATGTGAGTTTGTTTTACACAGTTTCAACAATGACGACTTACTGTAAAAACGATGTTGATTGCCTCTGATATATATATTGTTTGTGGTAACATTTAGCAGGGGACGGACCTTTCTCTGGCATGAAGTGCATGGCTACAGTCATCATCATCATCTACGCTGCTGCCACGCTCATCAGTGCCACTGGGATAATCTGTGGCCGCATCCTGAAGAGAACTCCTCACAGGTGAAAGCTTTTTAAAACAACACAGAGTCGATGAACAAATATGTAGCCTTGGCATGTTTTTATGGTATTAACTGTTCACCCCCATGAACTCTGATGTTTTTAATCTAACAGAGAAACCGGATCAGGATCGTGTAACTTGACCAGATCTGAAACTCTCCAGGCTTTGGTGAGTTTTACGTTGTTCTGTTTTATACTTCTAAAATTGATCAAACACAGCATGTCTGAATTTTATAATCTAAAATGTTGTTTAGGATAAAGAGGACCCTTACATGAGCCTTCAAAGGCCAACCAGTGATGTCTACCACACCATCTCCTCAGGCCGCCTCCATCATGTTGCTGACTCCAGGCCAGCTAGCTCTGATGTCACAGTGATGTACATTAATATTGAGGGACCAGATGGAAAAGAGTATGATTTAAATCCTGGTTGTGCAATATATGAAACTATCAAGGACTGAGTTGGAAAAAATACTAACAAGCTAACACATGGACTTTTTATTTACATGATATATGGATATTTCAACTACTACCACTAACTGCCAATATTTGATATTAGAAATGGTTAAAAAGGATACTAGGGTTAGGTTAATTGGTCACTCTAAATTGCCCATAGGTGTGAATGTGAGTGTGAGTGGTTGTCCGTCTTTCCGTGTTAGCCCTGTGACAGGCTGACAACCTGTTCGGGGTGGTACCCTGCTTCTCGCCCTATGACAGCTGGGATAGGCTCCAGAACGCCCCATCCACCCACCCACCAGGAACCCGAACAGGATAAGTGGAAGAGAATGGATGGATGGATGAAAAATGAATCATTCTCAGAGGCAGAGTGCACCTTGGACAGGTTGTGAAGCTATCACTTTGCTCAAATAGGTGTCACATAGGAATGACACATAATTTGCACAATGCTCACAACCACTCAGTATACAAGGTGCAGCCACTGAGCATGTGCACAAAGGTCAAACAATTCTTATGGTGGACAGAAAGTGGTTATTTATAGACTAATGTATCAGTCAATGTATCTTGTTCTTTCACTTTTATTTTTCTTTTATTAAAAAACAACTTGTTTTTCTTTTTGCAGTTTTTGTAATGATGCGTTCATGTAATTTTGGAGCTGTCTGAATTATGAGACTTCGTCTAGTAAATGAAACATGAAAACATCCACTTTCCACAACTGTGAAACTCAACCAAATCTAACTAATATGGAGCTTCCTGTTTGTTTGTGCCGATTAAAGTCATACTTAACAGATACATAGTTTCCATATTATTTTTAAACCCCCAATCATCCGAATCACACAGCAGTCTGGCTGTGAATGTGGGGATCTTTCATCTGTCATCCACGCAGCTGAATCTCATCATGGTCTGGAAGATTTTATTTTGCAAACTGCTGTTTCATTAATCATCAGAGTGTCATTTTACCTTTACAAGTGTAGATTGATGCCATGCTGCTGCTTTGAAATATTTGGCAAAATCAAGATGTGCCTGTTGCACAGTAATGAATGCATCCATATTTGTTCTTTGCTACAGAGACATTAAATAGAGTTTAAATCAGCTTCTATTTTTAGACAGATACCTTCCTTTGGGGTAAGAGTTGTGATGTGATTTTTTTTTTTTTAGCAACAGAGCATTCACATGTAATAGTTGCAGTTATCAGTGTTAGGTCTTCCTCCAAAATGTTTTCTTCTTGAATTTGTTCAACTACGATACTTAAGGTTATCATAAAATTATTTAAAACACAAATGAAGGAAATGCTTTTAATACATAACAGTACTTTCTTCCTTTTACGTCACCTCAGACCTCAGTGAAGGCTGAGAATCTGAGGTTTGGGGAGCTGCAGAAAAATACAAGGGCATGTACATGTCCGTAACTCTGCAGTACACTACAGTAGAGTAGAGCAGAGTTCAGTAGAGTAGAGGACAGTGCGCACAGCCAGCAGCAGTTAAACAGTTGTTTAGATGTTTTGACCAGTATGAGTCGATGGAAACTCTGGTTTGTTCTTCTGCTGCCTTTCTGTACAGACAACAAAGGTATTGTGCAAGAGCTGCATTTATTTATAAAGTATAGCTTATGTACGGCATTGTTGTTGTTGTTGTATGGTTAATCTATCTGTTACCTGTATTTGTCAATTAATGTTGGTTATGCACCAGAAGTGCTAACTTAGCAACTTTATTTCATACTGAACTGACTTCAGTTTTAATGTATTGCAGTTCTCCAGGAGCTCCTTGTGAAAACCATCAGTAAACAACCAGATGTCACTCGAATATGCACCAGTGACAGCCTGAACGTTATCACGCTTATAGTGTGTAAGATTCACACAGAGAGGAGCCGAGGAGAAGAGTGTCAGCTGCTGTATCGACATGGACAGGACTTTGAGAATAAATGTGACTCCAGGTTCACACTGATGAAAGAAAATCAGACTGTGTTTCTCCACCTGATCAATTTAACACCAGAGGACGGTGGGAACTACGCCTGTGAATGTGCATATTATGGAGGAACGCATAAGCTCCTGCTTAATGTAACTGTGGAAGGTAAAGTGTGGATTTATTTAATACAGTTTATAATAGACCATTAATGTATTCCTGAGATTATTATCTGCAGTGTTAACACTGTGATGAATCAACACTGACATGTCTGTAGTTATCAAAGACATTAAACTGCCTTTTTTGTTAAATACAACTAAACTGACAAATCCCAGTATAATGCAATGTGCAGCATTTAAATATATGAGACGACACTTAATAGCAACACTATACAATTAATATTACATGACACTCTAGGGGTTTGTGGTGTTATAATGTTACTTTATAATTAATGAGAAGCTGTGCTTCTTTTTTATAACATAGAAGAAGGAGATAAAGTCACCACCAACAGTTCTGCAGAAATGCCTTCCTTCTTTGCTGTCGTTGGAACGTGTGTAGTCATCATCATCATCAGCCTCGGACTGATCTACAGCAAAAAATGCCACAGGTGAGAGATTATTATTGTACAGATCGGGAACAGGATCATTAGTAATGCACAACTGTAAAAGTAGCATCTAATGTAAATACTATCACAAAATCCTTTACGTAATTGTGTTAATCTTTTCTTGAGTTTTTAGGACAGATGTCTGTGCATCATAAGGTTTTTACTTCTCGTGCTTGCTTAATTTAAATTCATGTATATCTGACAAGTTTATGTGTGTTAGTGTGTTTGTGAACACAAAAAATGCTTTAAAAAAATCTATGAGCCAAGCAAATAGAGATTTGGTTTTTCTGAAATTGTGTTCCCAGCAGAAGAGAACGAGTGCCAAAAACCAGTCTTGAAAACATGGAGCTGTACATGGTAAAATCTTTCATCTCCTGAACTTTTCTCAGCTATTCACTTTATTTTAGAAATATGTTTTAACTCCGTGTTTTCTTTTGCAGCAAGCAGAATACAGAGCCATACAGCGTCTTCATGCACACAAAGAAGAGATGTAACAACAAGTGATTATTATTATTATTATTATTATTATTAAGTGATTGTTTTTCCAAAACCTTTATAATATAACATCATGCATGTTTTTTCTAGTGAATAAAAACTAAACCAGGAGTTGCTGTTTACAGATCAATGTTGCTTTGGTAACTATTTTTGTCAGCTGTAGAGGGATTTGTTTGAGTAAATATTTAAATGCTTTAAAGTTCACGTTTAATGTTAAACTTAATATAAACCTTTGTGTTTTAAAAATAAAGCATAACAAAAATAAAATGGTGACATTTTGGATTTTTGATATCACTTATTTGGTTTGTCAAATGCCTTAAGGTTTTATTTAAAATTGTCTTGATGCACTTTGAGAGTTGACTGTAAACCAGTATAAAAACAATTATTTGCATCTCCGTTTGTCTGCGATGTAATTAAAGGTTGTCGGGTGTTTCAGCAGTAGTTAATGAACTTACACCCTAAGCTTACAGCATCTTCATGCTTCCTGCTTCAACTTCCTCTCTTTGCACACATTCAGCTCCTTTGCACTTCGCTGATGTTCAGCGCGCAGATGAACAACTTACAGGAACCTGAGCACAAATGTGAGATGGGTCCAAGCCCCGTGGATTTTACATGGCCACCTGGACTTTTTTCCCCCCTCTTCTTCAAAAATTAGGCATAGCATACAGTTATAAATAAAAAATAGCTTTAGATCATCATGGATGGCCCTCTACCTCACTGTAAAATAGAAAGTACAAAAATACAAAATCTTTAAATGATCTGACTTAAAAAAATGAGCTTTTTTTTTCTTACTTTATTGTATATATTAATCTCAAATTTTCTTTCTCTTTGGTTTTTCTAGGTTTGTCTGTGATTTGTGTGAGTTTAATCACTTGTCCCTGGCAATATTCGTTGTGCAAACTTAAATAAAAAGTTTAAAAAAAAAGATCAAAAATCTTTTTCATGAGTGTAAATCAAATATGATTCTGAGTCACTGCTACAACTAGCCTTCAGATTTAGGAGAATAAAAATTCTGCACATTTTTTCCTGTTTTGTTTTTGCCTCTGGGGTGAGTCCACAACTGTGTGGCTTCCTGGACACGTGCCCAGAATGCCCTCTGGAAAATCTGGCTAGGGTAAAGCAGTGGATGCTGGCCAACAGTGGTCAGCCAGCATCTAGTGGTAGTGGTGCAGTGGGTAGGCGCTTGCCTTGCAGCTGGAGGGTTGCCGGTTCGAGCCCCTGTCCCTGTGCTACGTTGTGTCCTTGGGCAAGACACTTAAACCACTTTACCTAACGGTAGCACCGGTCTCTTGCTGCATGAATGCAGATGCTTGTCTCTGGATGAGTGATCTGGAAAGATCCTTTCATTGTGTGCACAATAATAATGAGTTGAATCTAACATCTAAAAAAAAAATTTGTAATTGAATCACTCTGCTTGTTTTTCTGTTGTTGTATCCAATTTATTGTGGACAATTTTACATAAACATTTGGCATCTAGTGAGTACTCTTATCCAAAGCAACATGATAAACCTTGCCACATTAGAAGCATAAATCCCACTTAGGTTAGAAAATAATCTGTTGAAAAGCGCAGAAGAAAATAAATGACCTGACCCAATTTGTCAGAAAATGGTGTTGCAGTATTTTTTTACTTGGCATAAAATATTAAAATATCTTTAACCTCCTGCGTCCACATATGAGGATGTTACACTCTAGCTTTGGTGCACCTTATGCTTCATTCTGCTCAGTAGTGTTTTATACTTTTTTAGGCCATGTTGACTCTGTTGTGTTATGCTATAAAAAAACCCTATTGTCCCCATCTAAGAATATTTTTTAAAGTACGTAACAAACTACAACTTCCTGTTCAAAGAGGAAGCTTAGTTTATATACAGTACATATGAAGTTCATCTAATCAAAAAGATCCAGGAGAAATTAAAACATGCACTGCAAACAGGAGCTCAGGTTTCAGGAGGTTAACATTCTCCAGAAGTTTAACATCTTCAAACTAACTGTATTTTTAGCAGATATACTACCAGTTGTAAGATTTAGAGCAACTTGAGGGCATTACAGAATACAGTAAAATGATTTGGAGCCACATGATGACCAGTTTGTGCTTTGTGGAGGAATTCACTAAAGACTGCAATAGCCTTTACTTCATTAGGACAGTGAGGGAAGGACTGAAAAGCTGAGAGAAAGATCAGGGGAAGAAACGCAGTAAATGGCTTTTGGGCAGAATCAAATGCAGGCCTCCACATTAGACTTATGGTGTATGGATCGTGTGTTCTAGCCAGTTTAACTGGCACCCCAAATATTCTGTCTTGTAGCCTACTCATATGATGTGTTGTGCAGGTGGGGCACTGCTGACTTCAACTGAAGCTATAGTTGGGCAATCGAAGGAATACCTCAAGGACCTCCTTAATCCCACTGACATGCCTCCTGTAGTGGAAGCAGAGCTTGGGACAAAGGGGACGACTCTGCTGAGGGTGAGGTCACTGAGGTGGTCAAAAAACTCTTTGGCAGCAGGGCCCCTGGGGTGGATGAGATTGTCTCAGAGTTTCAGAAGGCTGTGGATGTTGACACACCTCTTCAATTTGCATGAAGATCTGGGGTGGTGGTCCTCATCTTTAAAAATGGGGACTGGTGGGTGTGCTTCAACTATCATGGGATCACACTCCTCAGCCTCCCGGAAGGTCTATGCCAGGGTGCTGGAAAGGAGGATCCGTCTGTTAATTGAACCTTGGATCCAAGAGGAACAATGTGGTTTTCATCCTGTTTGTGGAACACTGGACCAACTCTTTATCTGTTGGAGGTGCTGCGGGAGAATGGGATGTCTGGCCTACTGATGTGGGCCATTCAGTTTCTGTACAACTGCAGTGAGAGCAAGAAGTTGGACTCATTTTCTGTGGGTGCTGGACTTCATCTGAGCTGCCCTTTGTCGCAGATTCTGTTCATAATTTTTATGGACAGAATTTCTAGGCGTAGCTGAGTGGCAGAAAGATTCCACCTTGGTGGCCTCAGAATCTCATCTCTGTTTTTTGCAGATGATGTGGTCCTCTTGGCTTCATAAGGTAGTGGCCTCTAGCTTGCAGTGGAACGGTTTGCAGCCGAGTGTCCTCCAGTTTCATCCATGGTGTTGCACTTCCCTCAATTCTTCCCTGTCCCTGGACCTGAAGGCATTCTTATTTTTTTATTAAGAACAGGTTATTAGTGATCCACAGCTTATTGTTATCAAAGCAGCATTACAGTCCATTACAGGAAAATATTTTGGTGTCAGCAGAACTAGACTGTAGACAGACCCTCCTGGGGGGTGGTTACAGTGGCATTGCTATCTCTACTGGCACAATTGAAATTATATTGAAAAGCTGATAATGTTCTGTCCAGTGAGAAGTGGTTAAAAAGACCAGTAATAACCTTAAAAGCACTACAGTGGTGGTGCTACAGTGGAATGAGTGATGTCACATAATACCTCTTCATCAGCTGGTGGTTGTATATACATGAATTACTGGAACCATGTCCTATGGTCTGATGAGACCAAGATTAATTTGTTTGTCACACATGGTGGCGGGAATGCCATGGTCTGGGGCTGCATGAGTGCAGCAGGTGTTGGGGAGTTACATTTCATTGAGGGACACATGAACTCCAATATGTACTGTGAAATAATGAAGCAGAGCATGATCCCCTCCCTCCGGAAACTGGGTCGCAGGGCAGTGTTTCAGCATGATAATGACCACAAACATACCTCTAAGACAACCACTGCTTTATTGAAGAGGCTGAGGGTAAAGGTCATGGACTGGCCAAGCATGTCTCTACCTAGACCTAAACCCAATAGAACATCTTTGGGGCATCCTCAAGCCGAAGTCGGAGGAGAGCAAAGTCTCGAATATCCGCCAGCTCCGTGATGTCATCACGGAGGAGTGGAAAAGCATTCCAGTGGCAACCTGTGAAGCTCTGGTAAACTCCATGCCCAGGAGAGTTAAGGCAGTTCTGGAAAATAATGGTGGCCACACAAAATATTGACACTTCAGGAACTTTCACTAAGGGGTGTACTCACTTTTGTTGCTGCTGGTTTAGACATTAATGGCTGTGTACTGAGTTATTTTGAGGGAAGAATAAATTTACACTGTTATATAAGCTGCACACAGACTACTTTTCATTGTGTCAAAGTGTCATTTTGTCAGTGTTGTCCCATGAAAAGATATACTTAAATATCTGCAGAAATGTGAGGGGTGGACTCACTTTTGTGATACACTGTAAATAACAACAATAACAGAGAATTCCCTCAGCAAGCAGGGACACAATGCAACAGCTTATACTCTACCGTAATAAGGAGCATTATCCACAGTAGCAGGTACTTTATGTAATGATGTGTTCATGTTATTTTCAAGCAGTCTGAATTATGAGACGTCACCTGGTAAATGGCACATGAAAACATCCACTTTCCACAAGCTAATATGGAACTTCATGTTTGTTTGTGTTGATTAAAATTAATTTGAACAAATACAGAGTTTTCAAGACATTTTATTTTTTAAGCCCCAATCGACTGACTCGTAGAACAGTCTTGCTGTGAATGTGGGAATCTTTGACGGACAGTACCAGTCAGACAGATGTCTTTGTGTGCGTTTGTGTGAGTTGTGACGTGATTGTTGTTTAGCAAGTTAGCAAGTAGTTACATTTCTCAGTGTTAGGTCTTCCTTCAAAATGCTTTCTTCTTAAATTTAATCAAACAAGATAGTTAAGATTATCGTAAATAATTTAACACATTCAGTACCAGTCAAGAGTTTGGATACACATGCCCAATCTTTTGACTGGTACTGTAAGTAATGCTTCCTTTTTTCTCACTCTTCCAGTATTGACATAAAAGCACTTCCTTCCTTTGCACCAGCTCAGACCTCAGTGAAGGCTGAGAATCTGAGGTTTAGGTTGCTGCAGAAAAACACAAAGGCGTGTATATGTCCGTAACTCTGCAGTACACTACAGTAGAGTAGAGTAGAGTTCAGTAGAGTAGAGGACAGTGCGTACAGCCAGCAGCAGTTAAACAGTTGTTTAGATGTTTTGACCAGTATGAGTCGATGGAAACTTTGGCTTATTCTGCTGCTGCCTTTCTGTACGGACAACAAAGGTATTGTGCAATAGCTGCATTTATTTATAAAGGATATGCTTAGCATTCTTGTTGTTGTTGTATGGTTAATCTATCTTGGTTTTTAAAGGGAGCTTATTACCTGTATTTACCATTTAATGTTGGTTATGCACCAGAAGTGCTAACTTAGCAACTTTATTTCATACTGAACTGACTTCAGTTTTAATGTATTGCAGTTCTCCAGGAGCTCCTTGTGAAAACCATCAGTAAACAACCAGATGTCACTCGAATATGCACCAATGACAGCACTGAACGTTATCACGCTTATAGTGTGTAAGATTCACACAGAGAGGAGCCGAGGAGAAGAGTGTCAGCTGCTGTATCGACATGGACAGGACTTTGAGAATAAATGTGACTCCAGGTTCACACTGATGAAAGAAAATCAGACTGTGTTTCTCCACCTGATCAATTTAACAGCAGAGGACGGTGGGAACTACACCTGTGAATGTGCATATTATGGAGGAACTTATAAGCTCCTGCTTAATGTAACTGTGGAAGGTAAAGTGTGGATTTATTTAATACAGTTTATAATAGACCATTAATGTATTCCTGAGATTATTATCTGCAGTGTTAACACTGTGATGAATCAACACTGACATGTCTGTAGTTATCAAAGACATTAAACTGCCTTTTTTGTTAAAAGCAACTAAACTGACAAATCCCAGTATAATGCAATGTGCAGCATTTAAATATATGAGAGGACACTTAATAGCAACACTATACAATTAATATTACATGACACTCTAGGAGTTTGTGGTGTTGTAGTGTTACTTTATAATTAATGAGAAGCTGTGCTTCTTTTTTATAACATGGAAGAAGGAGATAAAATCACCACCAACAGTTCTGCAGAAATGCCTTCCTTCTTTGCTGTCGTTGGAACGCCTGTAGTCATCATCATCATCATCATCATCAGCCTCGGACTGATCTACAGCAAAAAATGCCACAGGTGAGAGATTATTATTGTACAGATCGGGAACAGGATCATTAGTAATG